>PVJA010000982.1:27779-133810 GCA_004027025.1 Myocastor coypus
ATCGGTAATGTTGCTCAGTGTGAAGCCCCTAGGCTCGGTCTCCAATACCAAAGTCAAAAATCAAAAACAAACAGAAGCAAACAAAACCACATTCCAGACTCATCTGGGCTCCTTATGCCTCCTCCCCCCACCCCTTTTTCCCGCTTCCTCTCCTCCCAGCTCCTGGCCTACTAACGCCCAACCAGGCTAGTCCGGGGCTGCGCCCTCTGGCGGTCACAGCGGGGCATCTTTCTGAACTGTCAGTTTTGACAGCTGTTCATTTAAGACCCAGAGGCCTCCCACACAGGCAGCCTAAAAGTCAAGCTCTCCAGGAGGCTGCAGCTCCTCAGTGTGCAGGAGCCCCTGTGGGCCTGCTCAGTCGACCCCTCGCAGCGCAAGGGGCTGCCTGCTCTGCTCATCATCTTCCTGAGGGTGCGCTGCAGGAACCAGACAGGTGCTCCTGTTACAGCCGCTCAAGGAGTCACGTGGCTGTCTTTTCCCTGGCTTCCGTTAGAGAGGAGAGGGAAGGCAGAGGGGGCTTCTCAATGCACTCAAGTGGCCAGCAGCTTTGGGCCAGGGAGAGAAGTCTTCTGGCTTCTGACTGGTCCTAACTGTGGCTGTAGGAACGTGAGCCTCAGTTTTCTTACTTAGACATTGGGGAGAACACTGACACTGCTCCTGAGACTCCAGGAGACAACACATTTGGCCCGGAGCAAGCTTCCCACGCTGCTGCCCATCATTAGTGTCACCGTGACCAAGTTAAGGCAGCGTCCTTGTAGCTATAGAAATGGCATTGAAGAAGCTGAATACTATCACAAAGTTGTTCTTCACCTGAAACACCTGGCCACTCTGTCAGCCCACCACTCCCGCTGCCAGGGAAGAGGACACAGCCAGATTGTCTGGTCATGAGGCCGTTAGCATCTCCCAAGTACTGGTGGAAGGTGTGAGGCACTGAGCAGCTCGATACGGGGTGAATTGGGAGAGCCCCACAGCAAGGGCCACGTCTGCCCACTGCAAGACTAGCAAAACCTAGTGGCTTTCAGAGGGGTGATGTGTTCACCAGGTCATGGCCAGAGATGGAAAAGCAGAGGGGAATCTGTAAAGAACTGTTAGATAGAAGGGAGGAGAGGAGAGGGGATGAGAAAGAAAGGAAAAGAGGGAGGGAGGGAGGGAGGGAGGAAGGGAGGGAGGAGGGGAGGGAAGGAGGGAGGGGAGAAAGAAACAAAGAAAAGTAGATGAAAGGGTAGATGATAGAAGGATGGATGGAGGGTGAGTGGATGGCTGGGTGGGTGAGTGGGTGGGTAGATAGATGGGTGCAAGGGTAAGTAGGTGGGTGGATGGGTGCGTGGATGGATGGGTGGATGGTGGTGGATGAGTAGGTGGCAGGATGGTGGGTGAGTGAGTGGGTAGCTGGATAGTTGGGTGGGTGGATGGGGGTGAGTAGGTAGGTAAGTGGATAGATAGGTGAGTGGATGGTGGGTACAAGGGTGGGTGGATGGATGGATGGATGGACAGATGGATGGGTGGATGGGTGGACAGATGAATGGGTAGATGGATAGATCAATGGATGGATGGATGGATGGATGGATGGATGGATGGATGGGTGGGTGGATGGGTGGATGGGCGGAATGATAAAGGAGAGAACTGTAGGACAGAAAGACAGATAAAGAAGAGAAGATGGGTGGGGAAAGAAGAGGAAGGGTGAACAGTAACTTGACCACACAGAGGGGGAGGAAGTCCTGCGTCATGATTTCCTGCCCAAGGAAATCCTCCAGGACATGATGTGAAGTTCACCTTGACTACCTCCCACTCACTACCCAGAACACTCAGAAGGGGAAACAGGCCCAAGTGACTAGGTCCACTGACTCTACACTAAGATTTAGTGGACATTTCACAGTCTATTCTGTAGATGAAATTTAAAAGCACATCTCCTATGATCGTTGCAGAGCACGAGATATCTACCACAGATGTCTTGTCTGGAAGCAGAGCCAATCCTAGCAAAAGCAGTGAAACGCAGTGGCGTGGGTGCTGGAAGGGGCCAGTCTCTCCCAGCCCCCCGGTGAGCCATGACGCTTTCTGGATGGGGCAGGAATCCAGGGGTCCCAGGAAGCGCTGGATGTGGACATCTGTGCTGGGGAAAGACCCCCACCCTGGAGCCGGAATCTGGTGAGCACAGCGAAGCCATTCCAGTGTGGGAAACAAGTAACTTCCCCACTTTCCTGATGCCTAACTTATGTGAACTCTCCTAAGCCTTGCGTCTTCCAATCAGTTCTTTACTTTTACCCCAGCCCCTTGGTCTGGGCCAAGCCACTTCCCTCCTCACCTGAGCCGCTGGGCCCCTCCCTGGGGTCTCCTTCCCACGTTCTTCTTCTTTCTCTCCTGTTTTCCAGTTCCCTTTTCTCTCTGGCGTTACACCCCTCTACAACACGAACCACTTCAAAGGAAACAATTCCATGGCACTAGGTACACTCATATCTTGCGCAACCGTCGTTTCCATCTTGTTCCAAGCAGGTGCATCTCTCCAAAAGAAACCTTTCCCCATCCATCACTCTCTCCCATTTCCTCTCCCTTCCAGCCCCTGGCAACAGCCAATCTGCTCTGTCCTCATGAATTTGTTCGCTGTGCTATTGCGTGCAGATGGAATTATATCACATACGAACTTCGGTGCCTGGCTTCTTTCCCTTGGCATAATGCTTCTAAGGTCCATTCATGTCCTAGAGTGTATCAGCACCTCATTCTTTTGGGTGTCTGAGTAACTGGATCCCACTTTTAATTCTTTCCTGTGTATCTCCACCCAGGAATAAAAGGGAGGTCTAAAATGAATGCGCTGTGTAACTGCACACCCCTGCTTAAACTTCATCCAAGATTTTCCATTCTTCTCCCTTGGTCTATAGAAGCAGCCCTGGACCCTCAGTACTACCCTGAAATTCTAGCACCATCTCCCATAGCTCTCTGACTCTAGCTAGTCACATATCGTCCCTGTCCTGGATGGCAAGTTCTCACCCTAGTCAGGATGCTGGCACAGGCTCTTCCCCTGTCTCCCTCAGCCTGGGTCTAGGGACAGGCTCTGCCTGCAGAAGGCTGTGCAGATGGACATCACTCCCCAGCCTTTGTCACAGAGGGCACAGAAGGAAATCTCAGACTCCTGCTCAGTCTGTGCACCATTTTCTCTTAAAGGCATTTGCTGGGTTTTGCACTAACCGGAGCTACTGGCTCATCTGATGCAATTTTTTCAAGGCTAGGTTTGAGTCCCTTTGACCTCGGAAACCTGCACCCAGCCAAGCCATAATGTTTGTTAACAGGGTCTGCAATATCTGGCCCAGTGAGGAAGAAATGGCCAGACCGACCCAGATAGGCTGCTCACAGCATGGAGGCCAACAGCAGGGCATTTTGCCCCATCCCAATAAAGCTCTAACCCAGCAGCAGCCTCTCCAGAGAGCAAAAGGTGCCCACTGATCTCTTACAGGGCGGCACTCTCTGAGCCTTCCCAACTCAGAATGGGCTGCTTCAGTCCTCTGCCCTGGACCTGATCAGAGGACCCTAGAGGAGACCTCCAGGCAAGAGGACCCTTTGCAAAAATCAAGGAATGCCACAATGTTTGAGGTCCTGGGACTGTTTGTGGACCCTTGCCTCAGCTGCCCAGAGGCAACCAGGAAAAGCAGAGTCCTGTTACACCTCTGGCCAGAAAGATGTTTACTGACAAGCTGCTCCGTCCCCTTGCCACAGTATACAGCTGTCACTCCCGGCTGGAGCACTCCGAATGGCCAGCATGAATCAGCCAGGGCCTGGCACAAAAGGGGCAAGAGTGAGTCAGCAGAGCCGCAGGAGCAGAGCTGACCAAGGGGGAAGGAAAGCTGAAGCTTTTGGGTAAGGTAGGGATGGTTTTGTTTTTGCATTTTAGTAGGTAAAATTTCAAATGTCACTTTTGACTATCAAATTTAGACTCTGACAGCAATTATTTTATTTATGTAAAATAATTTAAGAGGAAGAAATGAAGTGGAAGAGGAGGAAGAGGAAGTACATGAAGAAAAAGGAAAAGAAGAGAAAACAGTGACTAAAAACTGTGCAACTTAGAGTGTAGAGCTCAACGCAATGGCTAAAAACAGATCATGCCAAGGGTTAGCAGAGACACAATGCAACCAGAATTCTCAGAAAGTCCTCCTAAAGATGTCAACCAGTAAAAAGCACTTTTAAAAAATTATGAGGCCGTGTCTCTGAAACAAATAAGCCCTGATCCAATAGTTTCTCCCCATAGCAGCAACCAACCCCAAATGAGTGCCTGTATCTGACAGAAGACCCAGAGAAGAATGTTCCTGACAATATTAAACCTATGACAGAACGCTGAGTATATCTTCACAGCCGTTGCTAGGAAGGTGGATAAAGAAATCAGAGTACACACAGAATGAGCCATGACACTGCAACAAAAGGAGAAAATTTCTGCTACACGATGTGGGTGGATCCTAAAGATCTAGTGATGAGCAAAAGAAGCCAGGCCCCAAAGAGCCCCTACTGTGCGATTCCATCCTGACTCCTGGGACACACTAGATGTTTGTCTCAGCAGTTAGGTAAGTGACAATCCTAACCACCAATGTGATGGTGTCAGGAGGTGAGGGCCATGGGAGGTGATTAGGTCATAGGCGTGGAACCTTTACAGACAGGATTAGTGCCCCTATAAAAGAGACCCCAGAGAGCTCTCTGTCTACCACGTGACAATACAATGTCAGCAGTCTTCCAGCCAAAAGAGGGCCTCACCAGAGCCCAACCATGCTGGCATCACGATCTTGGACTTCCTGAACTGTGAGAAGCACCTGTCTGTTGTTTATAAGCCATGTAGCCTATGGACTTTGTTATAGAAACCTGAACTAGGGCAGTCTCATTCACATGAGGTGTTAGAATAGGTAAAAATAATGCACGAGAGGAAAGGAGATAATTGGTTTTGTTTGAGGAGCTCAGTGGCTTCTTGGTAGGTGAAAATATCTTTTGTCTTGCTGGCTGGCAATTACCTGGGTGCAGTAGCATATAAAAGTCATCAAAACATAGATAAAACTTGTGCGCTTTACATGAAATGTATGGCTTATAAAAAATTTTAAACTATAATAAAAAAAGACAAGCAACACAATTAAAAAGTGGGCAAATGACATGAATAGATGCTTTTCCAGAGAAGATTTATGAATAGCCACCAAGAACATGTGAAGATGCTCTGGAGAATTAATCATTAGGAAAATACAAATCAAAATGACTGTGAGATGTAGCTTCAAACCCACTGGGAGAGCCCTACTTTTACAAAAGAACGTAGCAAATGTCGGGGAGGATGTGGAGAACTGGAACCTTCTTTGCTGGTTGTGATACAAGATGGCACAGCCACTGAGGAAAATAGTGACACCGTCTTCAACAACAAAAACCCATAAAATTAGTATATGTTCCAGCAATTCTACTTCTAGATATAGACCCGAGAGACTTGAAAATAAGTGTTCCAGCAAAAACGATTTGTGAATGCTCATGACAGCGCTGGTGGCAATAGCCAAAAGGTGAAAGCAACCCAAACAGCAACTAACAGGTAAATAAGTAAATGAAATAGACTAAGTGCAAGCAGTGGAATATTACTCAGTATTACGAAGTTCTGATTTATAACTTACAATATAAAGGAATCGAATAAAAATATCACGATGCCATGTGATAAAAGCTAGATGCAGGGACTCAGTAGATGTTTTTCTTCAGGACTTTTTTTTTTTTTTTTTCTTTCTTACAGAAGAAGAAGAAAAGCCAAACATTTAAAGGCAAACCCATTTCCATGAAGGGCTGGGTCAGGACGAAACTAAGAGAAGATGAACAAGTATCTAGGACGAACACAAACAATTCCTCTCTACCCTGGACTGCATGGCCTGGAGAAGACACACGAAGGTCTCAGCACCACACTGGCAGAGGAAGAGGCTGCCCGTCACTAGGATGGTGTAATGATATGAAAGTCCTCTATAAGAAAAAGATGTTCCAGGATTGCCAAACTCAACCAAAGCAAGGGGTGAAAGGTGCATTTGGCCCAAGCATCCCTTGTCCTTAACATTGGGGTCATCTTCCTAAGATACTCTTAAGTGTCACTACAGTGCCTGTTAGGGCTAGACTTGCCCCATCCCCTGTGCTGAGGTCCTAACTCCGATGACCTCAGAATGGGACTGTATTTGGATGTTGGGTTTTTTATCTTTTTAATTTGAGTCTCGCTATGCAGTTCAGGCTGGCCTTGAGCTCACTTTTTGTCTTTTTTTTTTTTTTTTTTGAGACAGGGTCTCGCTATGCAGTTGAGGCTGGTCCTGCGCTCACTTTTGTAGCCCAGGCTGGTCTCGAACTCGCACCAATCCTCCTGCCTCAGCCTCCCAAGTGCTGGGATTACAGGCGTGAGCCACCACGCCCGGCTTTGAGCTCACTTTTATAGCCCATGCTGGTCTCAAACTTGCACCGATCCTCCTGTCTCAGCCTCCCGAGTGCTGGGATTACAGGCGTGCACCACCACGCTCGGCTGGATGTTGGGTTTTTTAAAAGGTAGCTAAGGTTAGATGGGGTCAGAAGCGTGAGGCCCTTGCCCAGTATGACTGATGTCTCTGTAAAAAAAAAAAAAAAAAAAAAAAGGACAAAATTTCAGTGCAAGGGTACAGTGATAAGATGTCTTCTACAAACCAATCTGGAGCATCCAGCCCTGTGGGCCCCTTGAGCTTGGAGTTTGTCCTCCAAAACCATGAGAAAATAAATTTCTGCTACTGAAGTCCGAGCTGTGGTATCACAATAGCGACCCACAGACCCGGTGTGTGGTATTTGGTTACAGCTGCTTAGCTGAGTAACAAAGTGAATTCACTCTGAGGGATTCTTTGGCACCATAAGGGAAATAAAAACACTTGCCGCTTTTTGTGGGGTAAATATCTGGGGCCACACAGAAATGGCTGCTTCCTGAAATCTTACTTTTCCCTTGTTCTCAGCCTCCTCCGAGGAGAGCATGAGCTCCATTGCAACCTCTTTGCTGTGGTCCGCCAGGTCTAGAAAATCGTCTGACACGCGGAAGTCCTTCTACAGCTCCATTTTGGAAGTGTACATAAGTACACGAGGGCGTCTCCCCACCTCGGCCTCGCCAGAAGCTCCAACTTATAGGGGAAGCCACTGAACCCACACTGTGCTAGCTAGAGTCCTAGCTAAACTTCTCCAGATCCAGAGCTCAGGCCTCCACCATACTCCACACCAGAGTTAGGCTTCCAGGGTCCTCTGGAGAGACCCATGTGGCTTCCTCCTGCTCGGACCCAAGAGATTTGGGCTGGAGAGCAGATTTCTTGCAAGAAGCAGAGCAATACTGCAAAGGCCCCAAAGCAGAGGCTCTATCCACATCTGTGGCATCAATGTTATGCCACAGCACTGGCTCAGCAAGAATGCAGTCCCCTTCTGCTAAGGGCGTTCTAGAACTTTCAGAGAAAAATGCAAGCAGCCTCCAGAGGAACTGTAGCCCCCACCCCCTTTCCATGGGGAAGGACAGTGGAGGATACCGTGACGTGCTCAGCACGGGCAGGGAATCAAGCGAGTCCAGGTCATGATCCAGCTCCCCTGCGCCCACTGTGTAGTCCTGGGCAAGTCGCTTCTCTAGTATGAGCCCATCTCCTTCCTTTCCAGAGAGGGACATCACCGAGGAATGGTGACGAATACCTGAGATCTCAGCCTGCAAAGGCATGGCACTGATGGAAGAAACTGACGTCGTCCTCATAAGGTTAATCTGTGTTGTTTCCAGCAAGTTTTCTGCTTGGTGAAAGCATTCAGTTTTCATACTGTTTTTCTCTCTACCTTGAGCCTGCTCTGCCTGAGCTCCTCCCTGCCTTTACTCTCCTGGAATTCCTGGAATGCCATCCTTCCACCTTTGCCTATCCTTAAAGGCTTAGTGCAAGTATGAGCACTGATTTCCTCTAGGCCCATCCTGCCCTGGCCTGTCATCCACAGCACCCTGTAGGCATTAGTTCTTCCCCTTCTTGTTGTTCTTGTTGTTGTTCTTCCTCCTCCTCCTCATCCTCCACCTCCTCCACCTCTTCCTCCTCCTCTTCCTCCTCCTCCTCCTCCTTCTCCTTCTTCTCCTTCTCCTTCTCCTCCTTCTCCTTCTCCTTCCTCTTCCTCCTCTTCCTCTTCCTCTTCCTCTTCCTCTTCTTCTTCTTCTTCTTCTTCTTCTTCTTCTTCTTCTTCTTCTCCTCCTCCTTCTCCTCCTCCTCCTCCTCCTTCTTCTCCTCCTTCTCCTTCTCCTTCTTCTCCTTGCTGGCTCAGCCTGCCCTGGGGGTGGGGCTGTCACAGCATGTGGTGTGGAGGTGTGGGGATCAAACTGCAGTCCCTGCAGTCTTCTAAGCTTGCTAAGTAGGCTCTTTAGACTGCTGAGCCATCTCACCAGCCCCCAGGGCATTAGTTCTAAGCACTGAGCTCCAAGCATCCCCCAGGTACCAGTCCCATTCACATATTAACTTCTGCAATCCTCATAGCGTCCTTACAAGGAAGGTTGCATGGTTATATCCACTTTGAAAATGAAAAACTGATGGTCAGAGAGGTTAAATGGCACACAACTGCAAATACGTCACAAAGATGTCACATAGTATAGCACCATGTACTAGGTGGTTCCAGAGCAAAGGAGAAACACAAGGCGCAGTCTCCATGACCAGCGTCCCAGTGCACTACGTCTTGTGCCTGCAAGCCTGAGAGCGACAGCCCAATCAACGCCTGGCATACAGCTCTGGGTGGTGCCCTGGGCTCAGTAGCAACCTCGGACTCAGTGTGGCTCACTGGAAATCAGAATTCAAAGGTAGAAGCCATCCACGCTGCCTTTTGCCCCCCTTGCTACATGAAACTCAGAAATGCTGGGTTCTGACTAAGGCAATTTGCTCTCTTGGGAGGCTGCCTGCTGGTTTAAACCTCGCAGCTCTAAACCTAGAGCCAGTAAACCACAGTGCACACTGGGGTCACATCCAATCCTCAGCTTTTATTTCTTCTTTTTTTCCAAAAGATTTTCTTGGCATGGGGCTTGGGAGATAGCTCAGCAGAATAAGCGTATGCCTGGGAAGAGCAAGGACCTCAGTTCAATCCCGGGTCCGGCAAAAAAAAAAAAAAAAAAAAAACTTGGCACACAGCCATGCCCATATGTTTGTGTCCTGCCTGCCGTATCTTCTGCCTGACAACAATAGGGTTTGCTGTGGTAAGGTCTATATAGCCCCCAGGAACATGATATTTAGTATGTGGCCCTTCCCTAAAACATCTACAGATCTGGTACATCTAGACTACCTCTCCACAGGCATCAGACAAGAGAACCACTGAAGATCCCTGGAGTCCACTTGGGCTATTTTTCTCCCCCCACAAGAAGAAAATTTCTTTGGCCCTTCTTTTCTTGTGTGTGTGTTTTTGAGATAGGGTCTCGCTATGCAGTTCAGGCTGGCCTTGAACTCATTTTGTAGCCCAGGCTGGTCTTGAACTCACACTGATCCTCCTGCCTCAGCCTCCCCAGTACTGGGATTACATGTGCTCTTATTCTAAGTAATAAACATTCCTCTTCCTGTTCCCTTCCATGTCCCTAATCCAGCCCTGGACCTGAATTGTCTTGACCAGGCCCTGGGATTATTCTTCAGTAGCAAGTTTACAAAGCCATTTGCTCAACTCTGTGCTGTTCTAGGCAGCTACCAAAATTTAATTAACCATAAGATAAACACTAAACTTCTGCCCATCAGTCATAATAGCCACAGTTTAAGTGCTCAAAAGTCACTTACATGATTAGTGATTACTGTCACGGACAGAGTGGCTCACAAAAGATTCTGAGCTTTCTGAAGCTTCTTTGGGTCATTGCCGTGTTAAACCATCTTGGCCTCTGGCATTGAAGGATGAAAAGGTATACTGGTCGGCTATTAAATCACTGCTTCACCTCACCTCCTTCTCCTCCCCTCTCCTTTCTCTCCTGATTTTTATCTCCTTGCAATAGTAAAATTAACTCTGCTTAGTAAAAGGCTGGAAGTAGTCAAACCATGCAGCACAATGGACTGGTGAATTAAATTATGGAAAACTAGGGAAGGGTTGGAAACCATCAGGAGGATAGGGAGACAGGAGCCTTCATCAGGATGTGGAAGAAGAGTTTTTAAGAAATCTGTGGGATATGGCTTTATTGCGTCTTAGAAATATGTATGTTTAATTTAAAAATAATCCAATAAGGATAGCTAGGGCAATAAGGTAAATGGACTCCAGCAAGCCAGGAAGCAGGCCAGGGTTACGGTCTCCATGAGCTCATGCCCCACTAGGACAATGAAGGCAAAGAGATAAAATAACCAGGAACTGCCAGTCACCAGTGAGAGCTCCAAGCCAAAGTAAGAGGCAGCGGCGAGGTGGGCCTGGCGTGTCTACTGAGGCTTTAAGGTCAAGGAGAAGCCACGCTTGCCCACACCTGCATAAGGGAGGGACAAGGACAGAGGCAACGGCAACACGTGGACCACAGGAACCACAGCAAGGCCAGGCCAGGTAACCCTAGGGGGACAGATGAGGAGGAAAGATCTGGAGTCCATGCAGTGAGGCGTCCGCAGACCCTTGCTTGCCAGCGTGAGGTGATGGCGTTGAATTCTGAGAGCCGAGGGAATGTGCCTGAAGGTTTTAAGAAGGAAGAGGATGCAATCGGATTTCATTTTCCAAACATCCCACGGAGCTGGGCATGGTGGTGCACGTCTGTAATCCCAGCTGCTGGGAGGCTCGGCTGGGGGATCAGTCACAGGTGCAAGGCAGGCCTGGGCTACACAGAAAGAACCTGTCTCAAAACAAAAAAGCAAAGTAAAAGATCACTCTGTCTGAAGGGCAGAGGGGACAGGAATGGTACGGGGTAGGGGGGTAAGAGGAAGAAGGAGCAGAAATGGGTGACTGGGAAATCGGAAACAGGGATGTTGGGGTCATCCTGGCAAGAGAAAATGATGGCCTGGTGCAGGATGGGGCCATGGGGGTGAGGATAGGAGGATAGCTGGGGAGCCAGCTCTGTAGGATATGCCGGTGGAGCCGCCATGGGGAGTGGCCCAATGAGGAGACACGCTGATCCCTAAGCTGGTAGGTCGCAGGGATGCGCAATATCGGATAGACATTTACATGTATACAGATGCCCCTCAACTTACTGGCACCCCGATAGACCCATTCTAAGTTGAAAATGTCCTAACTGAAAATGCCTTTAGTGCCTCAGGCCACTGGGCCCCATAGCAGCACAGCACACCGGAATATGGGCTGGTTCCCTTGGCAACGGTGTGGCATCTCCAGAGGACTGGGTGTGTGCCGCTAGGCCAGGAAAGGATCCAAATTCAAAGTGGGAAATGCAGTTTCTACTGAATGCATATTGCTTTCACAGCACTGTACAGACCAAAAAAAAAAAAAAAAAAAAAATCATAAGCTGAACCATCACAAGTCAGAGAAATCTATATAAACATTTTCTGGAAGGATACACAAAAAAGCAGTTGGCAGGCTAAGAGGAGGGTTGTAGATTCAGGGTGTAGATACTATGCTACTTCTATGTCATTTGGATCAGTAACAGGAGCAGCCTTTTAGAATACTAACTTTAAAAATGATGCATGGGGCTGGGAGATAGCTCTGTGGTTTAAGCACCTGCCTGGCAAGCACAAGGGCCCGGGTTCAGTCCCCTCTACTGCATGCCATGCCAGCCCTGCCGGGTCCCCAGGAAGGTCCTGCTGGTCACCGAAATTGGGTGTGTGGTGCACAGCTATAATTCCAGTGCTGGGAAGGCTGACACAGGAGGATTACCATGAGGCTGAGCTGTGTTAGCAAGACTCTATACCAAATAAATAGATAAATAAAATGACTTCTAAAAATGATACATGCAGAGGTTTTTCTATTTATTTTATTCAAAGCAAAAAGTTCTAGGGTGCATGGACTGAAGTGGACAGCTGTTACTGAGCACTTGAGCTTTCTCCCAAGAAGTTCCAAATCAAAGGCCAGAGTTGGTTTTTTTTTGAGACAGGGTCTCATTATGCAGTTCATGCTTACCTTGAACTCACTATGGAGGCCTGGCTGGCCTGGCACTCACAGTGATCCTCCCTGTCTCGGCCTCCTTAGAGCTGGCATTACAGGTGTGTACCACCACCCCCAGCCCTGATGGAATTTTGATTCTTAAATGACTTCTCTAGGACAGCTGGTGACTATTAAACCTCATAGTTAGTTGACAGCTATAAAATTGTGGCATTTGTAAATTTCTAGAAATTAAACATATATCTTATGCACTTACATGACATATAAACGACACATCTATGGGGCCTATAATATGAGCATATATACTTGAAAAATACAAAGATGTCAGTCTTTGGTATCAGAGTATTCATATGTTGTGGTTGTTCTTTATTGCATTCATTCATTCACTCATTCATTCATTCATTTATCCGGTAGAGGGTCTTGCTATGCAGCTCAGACTCATAGTGATCCTGCTGTCTCAGCCTTCCCAGCACTGGAATTATAGATGTGTACCACCACACCTTGTTTCAGTGGCTGGTGCACGTGGTACCCAGGATCAAACCTGAGTCCTTGTGCTTGCCAGGCAGGCACTTAGACTGATGAGCTATCTCCCCAGCCCCTGTGGTTGTTCTTTTTAAAAGTTTGCTCAATGATAGATCAGTTCTCAGTATCCAGCAGACTTCTACCAAAGACTTTTTGAAGAACAAACTGTCCCTTTCATGCATAGGACTTCTGCTCAGGACTTCAGGTACAGAAAGAACACAGGTGAAAGGGGAGGAAGGGAAGACAGTGAAAGGGACATCTTGCATCTGAGTCTGCTCAGGATTTTCAGAAAGTGACCAAAGAACAAATACCTGCAGCTTCAGAGTCACCTATTCTCTGTCAACACTTCTCGACTCTGCCATGCTGTAGAAAAGCAGCTGGAGATAGTGTGTCTCTGAATGACCACCACGGAGTCCCGGCAAAGCTCTCCAAAGTGAGCAATGGCTGAACTTGGCCTTGGCACTAAGACTGTCACTGTTATCACAGGATCCAGACTTACAAACCACAGCGGTCCCTACACCCAGCTTCCCTTCCCCTGCTCTCCCTAAGAACCACCGTTGCCAGCCGGATCTGGTCCGGGCTTTCTTTTGCTCTTCTGCCCACCCATGCTGAGAGGACTGCTCACTGTTTCTTCAGCTCTGATCTTGGTTGTGAAACATGGCTTGTGTCTTCAGCTATCTGAGCCCCTCCCACCTCTTTGGAAGTGCTGGGCGAACAGGGGTCCTAGCTAATGGGATTTTCCTGGGCCCCAGAACAACGCCTGCCACACGGTAAAGAGTTCAAAAAGACACTTTAGTTCAACAAAGGCACAGAATCCTCTGGTGTCCACGGAGCAACTGACTGCACCAACGCTCCCAGGCTCTGCCTCAGTGTTGGGGGGCAGCAGATCTCCACCAGCCCTATGTTTGTATATCCTAGATGGGATCTGCTGGGAAGAGCAAGTGTGTGTTTAACCTGCAGAAAACAAACACGTGCCCAGGGGGGCCCACCTGCAGGATGCATTCCAGCACTCAGGAATGCCCACCCAAGAATGGTCTGCCCCAGGCAACAGGTCCTGTAGGAACAGCCTCAAAGGAGCAATTACAGCTCTCATTTCACACCTCAGGTAGTTTAGGTTCTCAACAGTTTGTGCTCTCAGGACAGAACTCAATAAAAGCCGGGGAGTGCTGCAGGCCCGCTGGCTTCAAAGCTAGCTCCTAATCCCTCTAGCAACTCCACTGTAAGAGCTGATCCCATTTATTCTCATTGCACAAAGGTACCTGGACAGACTGGAAGCTTACGGGGTTGCCAATGTCAAGGTCGCCTGAAGAGAACCAATCTCAGCCTTGCAGTCAGGCATCTTGCTAGAGCCTGGTCTCGGACACAGACCTAATGCTGTTCCTGCCGCCTACAACAATCTGGAAGCCTACAGGGCCTCTCCAGGCGAAGACCCTCTGCAGGGGCCTGCTTGGTCCCCCGCACCATCCTCTGAGCTCCTCCAGACAGCAAGAGGGGCTCAGCCTCCCTGGCCTGATGCGTGCTGGCATCCAGGCCTGCTGATTTTCCTGCATCTCTGTGATTAGCGACTAATCTTATTTTTTTGTTCCCCAACCCATAAATCAGTTACAGACCAAATATTTACACAGGCCATCATTTCCGACTGAACCAGGGCTCATGACAGCTCTCATTATTAAAAAGGATGACTGATTTTGGGCAGAGATTTCATGGGCATGTGGCTGGATGTTTTCTTTTAAGTTTCCTTCCTCCTCCCTTTGCCCAAAGAAAAGACAATTTCCAAGATGAATTGGTGCAGAGGTCTGCTGTCCCTGTCTCCCCGGGGGCCGATGGGACGTGGGCCAGCTTCTGTCAGCCCAATAAACAGCCTCCTCTGCCCTCTCCACAGAGACAGGGCCAAGGCGGCCTCTTCCCACTCCTTCTGGCCTCGCCTGGGGGCCACAGCGCAGGGAGGAAGGCGCAAACAGCCCTTGAAGTCAGAAACTCGGAGAAAGAAGACAGCAGAGGTGGAAAGATGGGACAGCAGCTACGCTACCCCGGCCCGTGTGGCCCTCAGCATGGAGCGGGTTTAGGGGGCTCAGGTGGTTCCCAGAGAAGGCCAGCCACATGTTGGGGCAATAAGAAGGGAGGTGGGGAGCAGGAGCCTGATTTCCAACATGGATCATCAGTACTTAAGCCACTTGGGGTTTTGATGCTGGCATCTCCTTCATTAAAGAAAAAACAAAAACTGCCTCAGCAGGCTCTTCATCCCTTTCTCAGGGACTCAGGTCTCTCAGTTTTAATGATCACAACTGCCATCCATTCCGCCCTCACTGTGTGCTCAGTGTTTTGTGCTTCAAGGTGTTATTTCTAGATGAAGAAACAGAAGGGCAGAGAGATGACCTTGCCCAACTTGCCCAAGCCACACAGCAGAGAAGAGGCAGAGGCAGGATGTGAGCCAGATTTTGCCTGACCCCCAAGCTTTTAGTCCTAAAATATGACACAGCCTCCCAGGACCCAGATTCATTTGCACGGCATAGAGAAGGTTTCTGTCACTGGCTCCCCAATAACCCAGCTCCTCCCTAGAAAAGAACCCGGGGTCAGCCTCTTAAGCAAAGAGACTGTTGTCAACGGCCGTCTCAGCTAGCAAGCCCGTGAAATCCTCCTTCTTACAGGGCAGAGGACAGCTAGGAATATTTATTTAAGAAAGTGAATGTTTTGTCATCTAAGGAGTATGTATTTCCCAGGTGCTCCCTTTATTCCCAGGAAAAATAAGCCAAGAGTGAAGCCTCCCAGGCAGGCACCGACAGGCACATCTCATTCTGGTTCTGTGCAACCTATGCTCAGATCCATCCTTTGTCACCTGAGAGACGGAAGAGCATCTACCAGCCGTGGATGGCTGGGGTGGGGGAGGCTTAGACACCACTGGCGGGGCACTGCGACCGATCGCTTAACCTCTGTGAGCTCTGAGCTCTGAGCTTGTAAACTGAGGGGTTTGGAGCAGATTATTTTAAGAGCCCATCCATCCTCAGCACTCTGATGCAGCTCCCTCTTCTCCAGACTGAAGGGCATGCCCTTGGGTAGGTCAGGCTCCGCCAGCCTTCTGGCCTTCTTATTTATACAGTGGGTAACCTCTCTCTGCTCTTGGTCTGCCCTTATTTCTCCAGGGTTCAAGTGACTCAGTCGGAGGCAGGCAGAGAGCACAGTCAGACCTCAGCGAGGATGATCCCACCGGGGTGGAATTTCCCATAATTCACTTCTAGCTGTCTTACAGAGACTCTGAGAAAGAGGACTAAAACTCTTCCCCCGTCCCCTTTGGAGTTTTAAGAACTGTTGCTTGAAATCAGTGTTTTACTTGGGATTTTTCCCTACCCCAAGCAAAACCTTTGGCATGTCTGTAACTTTGCACCTAGCAGAGATCTGTGATGATAGAAAATCGACTCCTTTGGGATGGAACAGGACAGAGAGCATATCTGCAGCAAATTGTAATTTAATGTCTGCATCCATGTAAGTCATTATTCTGACTCAGTGGGACTCACATATTTAAAGATCTGAGCTGGTCATCTGTATCACTGCTTTGCAGGGGACACGTTTTGAGATCATCCATCTTGCACCCCACTGCTCTTTGGGGAATTTCTCTCCTACACTGTACACAGTCTTGTCAGAGGTATCAAGTAGGTGACGCTGCCCTCACCAGGTCACCAGGTGCCAATCAGACCAATCCAAATCTCACCAGGGGACATAAGCTTGATTGCTTTCACACCACGACAGAAAGCTGTCTGAAGCACAGTTTTCCTAGTGGTAGCTCCTTCAAAACACCTGTCAAGTCACTCCCACTTAGAGGCCCAAGTATAGTGAGGTCCTGCTTGCTCCTTGTGAGCCTGTTAACCCTGAGAGTGGCCCCTGAGTTACCTCAAAGGGTCCGTCTCCTGCTAAACTAGCTAGAGCTGGCTTCTGTTATCTGCCACCAAGACTCATTGATCCTTCAGACATCTAACACTGACTCTCCTCTTAGAGAAGAAAAACACTAGAGTTTAATTTACACCTAGGCTCTGTGGCATCAACTCCAGCTTCTCAGACCCTTCAGGGTGGGGCCTGAAACTCTACGCTTTAGGCACGTTCCGGAGGCTCCTTCACTGCCAAGGACCATGGCTCAGCATGGGGTTCAGCAGCCTGACATTGTCCCAGATTGTTGCCAGCATACTTGGCCCAGGCTGACACTCCAGAAAACATCACCACATGCTCTTTAGCTTCTGATCAAGTTCTCCAGGAACTACACTTCAAGGCCTGAGGGTTTAAGCCACAGAGTCCAGATTGAGATTGGAACATGCTAGAAAAAAAGAACTGCATCACCAAAGGACAATCTCTGGGACAGTCACAGGGACATACGTGCATTGCCATGCTATGGTAAATGTTAAAAGCTCTGGCTCTCTCATGTTTCCCATTACAAAAGCCCATGGGGATTATGTTGAGCCCAAGACACCCCAGGGACAGTCCCGCTTAGTGTGTCCCCATCTGAACATACAAAGAAAGCAGAGTAGGAGATGTCTTAGCAGGGAGTGAGCTAATAAAATATGATGCAGTCACATTACAGAATACTATGCAGTCAAGAAAAAGGCAGAGGTGGCCTCACAGCAGGGGTCACCCAGCTTGGTCTTGGAAGGACCAGATAACAAATACCACAGGCTTTTAGGGCCATGCAATCTCCATGGAAATTACTCAAATCTGCCTGTAGCACAAAGCAGTCAGAGATGATATATAAACATAGGGGTATGCCTGTGTCCCAGTAAAACTTTCTTATAAGCCAACAGTGGGCCAGATTGGGTCTAAGGGCTAAGGTTTGATGAATCCTTGTTAAATAAACAGATGAATTTATTCAGGCAAATAAAAACTAGAAGTGTATATAGACATGGGTATTTGATGTCTGGATATATTTATCATCTTATTGTTTGGGTCTTAAGTGTCCCCCAAAGGCTTGTGTGTTGAAATTTTCATCTTTAAGGCAGCATAGACCAAAAGCAATAGGGCCAAGGGACTAGGACCAAACCCTGCAGCCATGTGCCCAGGTGAACCTTTTCTCCTTTAAGTCAATCTATGTCAGAGCTTTTGTCACAGTGGCAGAAAGCCACTACACTATATTCAGATGATGTACCTGAGGTCACAGGAAATCTAAAAGCGTTTACCGTGAGGAAGATGCGGGGAATAGGACAGGCAACTTGTAAATTTGACTCTGTGTGTGTGTGTATGTGCATGTGTGTACACATGCATGCGTGCGTGGGTGTGTGTCTGTGAAATTTTAACAGTGAAAATACCTACCATCGGCACTATGTGGGTAATAAGCAAAGAAAGAAAAAGGGAGGTGGGAGGGGAGAAAAGAGAAATAAAGTGGAAAGATATGAGTAGAAGGAAGGAGGGAAGAATGAATGGAGGGAGGGAAGGGAAGAAAAGAAGTAGAGGGAGAGCAGAAGGGGAAGAAAGAAAAGATGGAAGGTGGTGTCTCAATAAAACTTTATTTATAAAAGCAGGCTGTGGGCCATGGTGTTCTAACCCCTGATGTAGAATATTGTCTCTTTAAAGGCAAGATTATGGCAGTCTTATCCACAGCCATATCTCTCCTGTCCAGAACAGGTCCTGATACCCAATGTGGGCTCAAGAAATAGTTTCTGAGTTAGTGACTAAAATCCCAGCCTTCCCCTTCTAACTGAAAAACGAACTGTAGCACTCAGCTATTATCTTCAGCCCTCAACCAAGGCATACAAGTAGAAAGGGATCCAGCTGTGTGTTCTTCACTTAAATGTCCTGTGCTGATTGGAGCTAGCACACAGGTTAATTAAATGGTAATGACCCTTTAAAAAAAAATGGTTCCCATTCTCACACTATCACATCAAAGGAGTCTCAGTCTACAGCACTCTGCTGGCCTAGACAAAGAGACCAGAACTGATGGCTTTGGCTCGGCCTCCACAGACAGGTCTCCAAGGTCTTGCTAGGCGCAAAGCTTGGTCCCTGATCACCCGGGCACCGAGATCAGGAGGCGGAGGCCACCATCACCATGGCAACTGCACCTCTCCAGGCCACGCGGCATTCTCCGACCACAGGCACAGTTCCGATGCAGAAGACAACCTGAAAGGCTGTGTATTCATCAACACAGGAGCAGGGATTTGAGAGACCCCTGGCCCCTGGGGACTATGTCACCAAAGAGACCTCCCACGGAGTCAAATCTGCATTTGCTGGGTGGAGGCCAAGAGGTGAAAGGAGAAGCCAAGCTGTATAAGTGGAGTTTAAAGTACAAAGAGAGCTGCTGCTCTGTAGGAGCCTCAGTTGCATGGTGTCTTGGAGACCAGGACAACTGGCACGTCAACTGCTAACCAGGGTGCAGCGTTGTGAGGGACGTTTCAGGCCTTGGAAATGGCATGGCCCAAAGCCTCAGCGCGGCATGGGGAGGCTGTGGCAATGGACCCTGAGCCGCTGCTGCTGGGACGCTTCATAGGGCGCCTCTGCCCTCCTGCACGTGCAAACCTCCTTGCCCTTTGGTCTGGAGGCCCTCGGGGTGCTTTCAGCATCCCGTTCCTTCAGTGCCAAGATGAATAATGTATCAGAGAGGGCTGCAGCTGACAGAGACAGACGAGGGCCACCCACGAAGGCCAACCACGGCCACCACTAGAGATGTTCCGCAGCCCCCACCCCCTCCCATGTCCCATTCACTCCCTCAGAATCACTGCGACATGTGGCCGTCTTCCTCCCCACTGACAGCCCTGTCATAGAGCTCTTGTTCATGTGAAAAGTCGCCTCCCATGCCATAGCTGCAACTTAAACCTCAGAGGGGGAATAAAATCAAGCTAATATGAGGCCCTGGCATCACCGGGGAGGGGGGCTCTCCAGGGTGAGTGATAGATAGTCCCCCTATACTGTCTTGATTTTCAGAGCCCATGTGGAAGGTATGGGCTTGCATCCCCATTTTACAGATGAGGAAACTGAGGCACAGAGTAGCCTAGAGGCTGGTTGCTGAGGAGCCTACGGAGGTGGCATCACACTCAGACCTGGCTGGCTACACATCTGTGCCACACTCAGTGCTCTACAGAGTGTGACCAGCTACTATCAGCCTAGTCAAGGGTCAAGGGAAGGAAAGTATGGAAAAAGAGACACCAAGAAATTACTGGTTTTCATAGCCGGGCATGGTGGCGCACGCCTATAATCCCAGCACTCAGGAGGCTGAGGCAGGAGGATCGGTGCAAGTTCAAGACCAGCCTGGGCTACAAAAGTGAGCTCAAGGCCAGCCCTGAACTGCATAGTGAGACCCTGTCTCAAGAAGACAAAAAAAAAAAAAAAAAGAAATTACTGGTTTTCATTAGAAGACCAAAGGGGGGTGCACGAAGGCCTGTGGGCAGCTTAGAGGGGTGATCCTTGGGGCAAAGGAAGCCAAGCTCACACAAGTGAAAGCTGACAGCCAGCACAGAAAGAATGCCTGGTTTCCTTCCACCTTCTCCAAAGCTATTAAATATCCGCACCTGCTCAGATCCAGTTTAATTACAGGTTCAGGGCTCCCCAAGCACCCAAAGCAAATGCCAAGTTTATGACCACCAGCAAAGGAGCCCTAAAACTCAAGCCCACTGAAGGATACAGCAGGAGCCACCTGCCGCCCGCCACCCCAGGGAGGCCACCGGGCGCAGCTCAGATTTCTTGGCGGTCTCACACCATCCAAGATCCACATGTTACCTGGGTCATAAGCAAACCAGTGGCAGGTGAAGCCCATGTGGATCAAGACTCACTTCTCAGAAGCACAGGTTGTTCACATTTTCATAAGCGATCGCCACAGCAAATATCCTGAGATAACCTAAGCTGACCTGAAAGTTTTGTGGCAGACAAGAAAGCTGGATTTGGGGGGTGGATCAACTGGGGATTTATTTTCTTCAAGAAAAGCTGACCTACATCCTGGCACTGTGTGGCTGGTCCTGCGAAGCCCTTGCCTAGTGTGAACCGGGCTGGGGAAGGGATTCAAGACGGAGCTCTGAGGCTGCGGGGCTGAGATACTTCAGCAGCGCTGGCTAATCTCGCTTGTAAGGGGATTGGGTTGGGTTCCTATTCCCCAAGGGACTCTCTTCATGCCAATCCGCACTAGCATTAGCCACACTGAGTAATCCTCAAGCACCTGGGGACATCAATGCCTCAATGAGGTCAACAAAACACCTAAGACAGCAAAACCCAGGAAGTCATCTCTCTTGGCCTCAGTCTCCACAGCTGTGAAATGGGACTAACAGGGATGCTGCCCTACCCCACTCCACAGGCTACTCGAAGCGTTTCTTGTGATGGTGCAGGTCACACCAGCCCTTCCACCTTTTGTGTTTCCCAGCACACACAGCAAGGGACACAACTTGTACATAGCAGGGGGCTCCAACTGCTGCCCCAGGCATCCAGAGGACCGAACTGACTGATACCTTTATGCAACTTTCACCGCTTTTACAAGACCGGCATCAGAAGCTTTATTTAAAAACACACAGCCTAGAGGCTCAGCAAAGCTGCTCCCCTCCCCTCCAGAGAGCTGGCTCCGTATTGGCTCAGGAGGGATGGCCAGCTCTTTCTCCTTGGATACCACTAAACTTAATACCAGGGGCTATAAGTTTTCAGCTTATTTGGGTTTTGCTGTATAAGTCAATACCACCTTAAAATGCTGAAACAGTAGAAGAAGGTACATATTGAAAATAAGGCTTCCCCTAGTTGGGGGACAGCTTGGGGGACTGGCACTGCTCCAACTCCTGGTCAGGGAGCTCATTATACAGGTGTGTTTACTGGATTAAAATTCAAGGAGTCTGCTGTCTATGGGTATTATTCTGTATATGGTAGATGCCAATTTAAAAAAAAAAAAAGGTTTTATATTTCCCTTGCAATGGATTGAATTGTATCTTCCTAAAATATATTGAAGCTATGAGCTTGATGTGACTATTGAATTTAGAATCAGTTGCCCGGACTAGAGTGAGCTCCTGGTCCAGTATGCCTGTCCATATGAAAAGGGAAAACCTGAACACAGATACACAAGGAGACAAGGAGAATGCCATGTAAAGAGGAAAGCAGAGACCAGAGTGATGCTGCCATTGGGCAAAGACAGCCAGCAACGCCCTAAAAGCTCGGCTGGAGCCAGGCACCAGACTCTTCTAGTTCTCAGAAGTGATCCGCCCTGCTGGCTTGGACTTCTGGCCCTCAGAGCTGGGAGATAGCCATGCCTTGAGCGCCTTCACTGCAGTCCTTTGTTGCAGCCACCAAGTACATAGATACAGCCCCCTCACGACCTACTTTCTTGGGGGCACTCCAGAGAGGTCTCCCAGGGGGTTGCTGCTTGGCCGTTACCCCCAGCCTCCCTTCCCTACCGCATGCATAGCTCCGTGCACATAGCTGCCTCCAGAGCTCCTCCGGGGCCCCAGCCTACAGCTAAGAGCAGCCCATGCGGCTGAGATCACAGCCTCCACTGGCAAGGGTGGAAAGGACCTTCCAGAGCAGCTCCTAAGGAACAGAACGCACACAGCCCCGAGAGCAGGATGCCCAGGGAGAGCTTCGCTGCTCAGCACCCCTAAGCGCTCCGACAGTACCCCAGGGCATGCTCTAGCCCTCCATATAGTTTATTCTTCTCCCACGGCACCTGACGCTGTATTGCTTCTTGTCTATTTACCCTCTGCCTGGATCCTGGCTAGAGCTATCAGGGTCTCACAAGTGGCCCCAGGGCCTGGGAACACACTATTCTCTTGGCCTGACATGATTTTCCTGCAGAAATTTGCATAGCTAATCCCACTGCTTTATTCATTTCTCTGCTTAAAGGTGCCCTCATCAGAGAGGCCAGGGAACCCCCTCTTGTAAAATAGCAGCCCTCTCCTCAACACATTCTAATGTTTTTAAATCTCTTGTTTGGTACAGGGTCTTCCTACATAGCTTGGACTCATAGTGATCCTCCTGTCTCAGCCTCCCCAGCGCTGGGATTACAAGTGTGTACCACCACACCCAGTTTTGGGGCCAGCACAGCACGCAGTACTGGGGATCAATCAGACCCTGGGTCTTGCACTAGCCATGCAGGTGCTTAGACCACCGAGCTATCTCCTCAGCCCTCCCCAACACATTCCACTCCAGTTTTCTTTAGGCTATTATATGTGGTATGATCAGAAATTAGGGTGAACAATTCAACTAAAAATTTTTATTAACAGTAAAAGACAGATCACAATGAAATTCTCTATTTCCTCTTGTTTCAAACGTACTTTCTGAAGCATTCCTATAAGATACTCTTTTATGAGTATCTTATATACTCAATTGTTATATATAGTTATATATAGCCAGCCTACCATATCCGCAGATTCTACATCCATGGATTCAACTAGCCACGGATCAAAACTATTCTCAAAAATTGCACCTGTACTGAACATAGACATTTTTCTTGTCATTATTTCCTAAACAATATAGCATAACAACTGTTTATGTAGTATTTACATTGTACTAGGTATTATAAGCTAAGTAGATAGCATCCATTACATTAAAGCATAGAGGCAGATATGGGAAGTTTATATGCAAACACCACATTATACAGTGGCTCTCAACCTTTCTAATGCTGTGACCCCGCAATACAGTTCCTCATGTTGCTGTGACCCCAAACCAAAAAATAATTTTGATGGCTACTTCAAAACCATAATTTTGCCAGGCGTGGTGGCGCATGCCTGTAATCCCAGCACTTGGGAGGCTGAGGCAGGATTGGTGTGAGTTCGAGACCAGCCTGGGCTACAAAAGTGAGCTCAAGGCCAGCCTGAACTGCATAGTGAGATCCTGTCTCAAACAGACAAATAAATAAGTATATAAATAAATAACTGTTAATAAATAAATAAGTAAATAAATAAATAACTGTTGCTACAGTTACGATTCGGAATGGCTTTAGGTGACCCCTGTGTTTTGGTCATTCGACCCCCACTGGGGTCGCAACCCACAGGTTGAGAACCGCTGTTTTAGAAGGAACTAGAGCATTTACAGCTCTTGTAATCTTCCAGGGGTCCTTGAACCCATTCCTAAGTGATTTCAAGAGACACTTGTGTTTAGTGGTTTATCAATCTACTGTATATCTTGTCTGACCAAGCTACATGAGGACAAGGACTCTAAATGTTCTGTTCTGCCTCTAGCCAGCAAGCAGTGTGGCACATGGCACATGGTGGGCATCCGGTCAATGTCCCAGCACCACGTCAGTCATAGTTATTGGTACCCTGTTACTGAGCCTTATCCACTACCTCACCTAATTATGCTAACAGTCTAATAAGTTTAGTAGCATGATTATCCCACTTTGCATATGGGGTGCAAAATGATCAGGTACCTTACATAGTCATAGGACATAAGGTGATGACAGCAGGTTTTGACCATAGGACATCAGACCCCAGAGCCCAGGAGCTTGACCTCTCACCTCATTCCCTCTGCGTCGTCTCAGCTCTTGCTCCTTGATGTGGTGACTGCCACTGTGCACCTACTACTTTCCTGCCTAGCCATGATCTGACCCTTGCATCACAGAGGAGGTCTTTAATGAGATGCAAATTAAATGCAACCAACAGTGGGCACCGAATTGCCTTTCTTATTTATTTTTCTTGCAAAGAGCAGGTCTCGTAGTTATAAAAAAAAAATTAATGTCACTGAAAAATAATGATGCTGCATTGATGCTCTGGAGAAATATAAAGCCTGCCTGTGTTATAATTGCTTTTCCTACCGCCATGTATACTTAACTAGGTGAGGGCGCTATTATCTGCACTGAAGAAAGCATTTATTCACAAGCAAGCCATGTAATGAGGGAAGCCATCAGTGTGGCAGCGAGTGTTGGCATCTCTCAGATACGCGGGAATAGCTCATTCAAACTGCCAAGACGTCCTCTTAACAGGTTTTTGTACACGTCTCAATGCCATGCCAGGCCATACCGAGTAACTGATTCTGGCTGATAAAAACGACCGTCCATTCTCCTAAATCTTTCTCGATTCTATCTTCCTCTCAGCTGTCACCTCCTCCACAGCCCCAGGATGAGCCACCAGCCAGTTGAGGTCCGTTAGCACGATCTGCCTTGACCGCTGACCTTGTGGCTGCTCAAGAACAGAAGAAACTTTAGGGCTGGGGTGGCGCTCAGTGGCACAGCCCTTGTCTAGCATAAAGGAAAGGAGGGAGCTTTGGTGCAGACAGCAGAGGGGCGTCCACGTGGAGACGGAGGCAGGGATGGCAGTGACTCTGGCCCGTGCCAAGGAACATCTGGAGCCACCAGAAGCTGGGTAACGTCAGGGGCAAAACTCACTGAAGCCTTTGAAGGGCAAAGCCTTGCCAACACCCTGTTCAGACCTCGGGCCTCCAGCATCAAGTGGGAGATAGTTTGTGATAGCGGCTTGCAGAAACTGGGACATCCTCCACCCCGCTCTGTGGTCCAGTCTCTACCCAGGCTCCATCCTTGGCCATGCCATCTTTCTCAGCCACGCAAAGGCAACTCGCTCCCCTGCCCACCCCAGAGCCTGGGCACATACTGATGCCTCTGTCAGCCTCCAGTTCACTTCTTCTGTACCTCCGGGCTTCCCCTCACTCGCCATTGCCTCAGGAAGGCTTCTCTAACATCCTGGCCCATTGGGATTCTCCATTACAGACCTTCCCAGAACCCAACAGTCCTTCTTGGTGGCCTATGCCACTTCCTGCCCTATGGAGTCCGTTGTGCCCCTCTTCAGAACTGTTCCGCAAGGATCGGTCACATCTGACGTCTCCACTCCTATTCCCAAAGCTACTCAACAGGGCCTGCTCTAGTTCAGATTCCAGCAACTATCAAAATGAAAAAGAGGTGCAGTTTTAGGGAAACTCAAAAATAAGATCTCTAACAGACATCAAATAGACCCATCCAACTAAAAAGAGAAACAAAGGGCTAAAAGATCCCTGGATTGAGAAGGCAATTTAGTCTACTTTATTTTCCCATCAACCACATCACAGTTTTCAGAAACTGTTTCCAGGACTTATACCTGGGGTCAAATCAGGACATCTGGACTTTTGAGCTTTTAGACTCTATAATGTAGCCAGAAGTACATGGACCTCTGTGTAGGATCCATGCTCCCACTGTAACCATGCCTCCTGCACACACCAATCCAGAATGTTCCCAGACAGTAGGCCAAAAGCTCCAATCACCTGCAAGAAGGCAGGAATGCAGCAAATCATCTGGAACCAGTGGCATGCACACCATAGCTGGTCTTCAGGCCCCTCTCTGACTAAGGCATCTGTAGCTCCAAATGAGCTACGTTATTGCACCTTTGAGGCGATGCTTCTCCATTCACAGCTGGACGACTGCTTATCAGGAAAGGAAGCAGCTTCCCTGGAGACCGGGGACAGGCTCCATAAGGAAGGACAGCTTCCAGGCAATGAACCTGTTTCCTTATTCTTTACAAATGCAAACTTGGCAAACACATGCCTGACAAATGAAGGGGAATGGAAGAAGAAAGAATGGAGCCTCGGGCAGGGAGAGAGGGGCCCAGGGACTAGAGCCAGGGGTGGGGTCAGGTCGCAATCTTAGGATCTGCCTTGGGCTGGGCACTGGATGTGGGAGCCACCACAGAACAGCACCATAGGCCCTCTCACTGCCAAGAAGTCCACAAGCCAAATGGAGACAACCCTGCCTAACCTTCATGACACTGATCCCCCCCAATTACAATAAAAATAACAGCAAAGAAATTGTGCCTTGAGGTTTTTGGAGACCAAGTCCACCTCCCACTGGAAAACCACTCACATCTCTTAAGTGAGGCTGAATTTATCAGACACACACAGCTACTCAGCAATCCTCCCCAAGAGCAGGATTAGAAGCCTAGGAAAATTAATACAAATCAGACTCAGCCCCGCTCTACTGGGGTGGTCATCCTCTGATCTGAAGGCTGAGGGCTCCAGCTGCATGGGGGTGTAGACCATGAGCATAAAAATTACCCCCGCTCTGCATGGTGCAAGAAGAACAGGATAAAGGCAGCTTGTCTTTTGCCTTTGCAAAGAAGCTGCAGAGAAATGCAAACGCATTTCCATCTGGGAGGCAGTGACACACACAGAACGAGTCTGAACGCCTTTGGGGCGGAAGCTGAGCCTCATTTAGGGGCATTATTGGGTGCAGGCAGTGCCTCCCAGTAAGAGACCTGTAATCATCAAGACGAGCTGAGCCCACTGCATGTTCTCAGGTGGAAGACATTCATATTCATGCTGTGACAGAAAACAGCTCCTGAGTTGCAGGTGCACTGAAAGGTCTTTCACGCCAACCAGCTCCAGTTACAGAAACTTAGCTTTGCAAAGAGATTCAGGCCCCTGAGCCAGATCCCACCCACTGCCAAGGAGGGGTGTGGAAAAAGGTGTTCCCAACACTGAAGGTATAGTGCCTAGGTTGTCTGATGGCTCCTGAGCTTAGAGTTTCCTTCTGGAGTCTCTTCAGGAACTGAACAACAGAGTCATCACTATCACTTGCAATCAAACTGCTAGGAAGAGAACTCTGAAGAAGGTTCTGGAAGGCCCTAGAACATCCTAGAAAGCCCTAGAAGGTTCTGGAAGGCCAAGAGCCAAGAGTGGCAAGAAACATGGAGAATCAGGCCAATTTGTCCAAATATCATCTTTGCTTTTTCCCTTTAACTTTACAAACTTAAAGGGCTTTTCAAGGTATTGATTTGCTCGTCTTTAGGATGGGAAACAATAGCAGAATCCATCTCATAGGGCCACCACAAAGATCTCATGAAGTGATATACTCAAAGCACTCAGGATTTTCAAGTTCAATGCCAATGTCACCCATTCATACTTCTGAGGAATGTAGATTTTTGACCACTTGTGCTACTTCCAATGGCTGATATAATCAGTGACAGAAACATCCTCTCACATCAGCCGTGCAAGCTGGAGATCTGAAATCAGAGCATTGGCAGGGCCACCTCCCTCAGAGTGTTCTAAAGCAGAACTCCTTGTCTTATCCAGCTTCTGGTGACCCCAGTGGTGCATGGTGTCCCTTGGCCTGTTGCTCATCACTTGGCCTCTCCCTCTGTCTCCACACAGTCTTCATTCCTTAGTATTTCAGTCTCACGGCGTTCTCCCTCTCTTCTTCTTGTAAGGACACAGACATTGAGTTCAAAACTGACTCTAGCCCAGAATGATCCCAAGAGGAATCCACATCTCAGCCTGCCCAACAAAATGCCAGCTCTGTGCCTTTGCTCAACTGATTTATTAAGGGCCTGTGAGTGCTCAGAACTGGGGCTATGGGACAATGCAGAACAGGACCCCCCTGTCCTATTGCTCCCATACAGAGGCAGATGTGCTGGTGGAGCCACAGGGGACAACAAGCAGGGCCTAGACCCCAGCCTCCTTACCAATCACTTCAGTCTGGGCAACTCCAGCCCTAAGGAAGGTATGGCTGGTGTTAATAGGGAAAAGTGCCTTGTGCTGCTGGGATGATTCCCACCTGCGTTTTAAACCCTCACCTCCCAGGGACCATGCTTGCAGGTCTTAGCCCTGATGGGTTCCCTACCATCTGAGCCACTGAAAATCACTTGGATCCTTGCAGGCAAGTCAGGGTATAGAGCTGGACATGGGCAGGGCATGCGCTCCTTCTCCAGAATCCTTGCTGTGAAGCCTGGGCATCTGGGGGGAAGGTGGGTGCATCCTAAGGTCCTGAATCTGCCAATCTAGAAGGCACTGCCAGCATCTCCACTGTCCATTCTAGGCTTCCACATAGCCACCTGTCACTGGGGCTCATGTTACCTGCCTCACAAGCTAATGGGACAAAGTGAAGTAGTCACTGTGGTCTCTAAAGTTCTCTCAGTTCCCATCCCTAACACAGGATCAAGTTGAGCTTCTGAATGATTATTTATACTCCTTCCCATGTCCCAGCCTGTAAACCACCTCCATTCACAGAGAGCGAAACTGAGGCTGAGAAAGACAAAGCCACTTGCCCAAGTGCCCTGTCCTCTGTCCACATTCCCACAACAGAGCTTGAGAAAGGGTCACCCCTTCTGTGTAGGTATCCACTGTTCTGCTTGTGGGAACAGGTTGAAAACACTGCCCCTTTATGAAGGCAGAGAGACAGAAAGGGGCTCAGCAGAGTGAACAGCAGGTGCATAGGGGAGACCTCTTCTAGAACAGCAAGACGGCCGAGGGTGCACAGCTTTGTAAACACACCAAAATATACTGAACTCTTTTTAGAAGGGGTGTTCTTATGGTACAGAAGTTACACCTTCATAATGCTGTTGGGTAAATACACAGATATAATCAGGTTTCAGAATCATAGTCTATTGGTAGACCAGCTCTAAAAACGAAATATGTATCATAATGAGCAAGAGTTAAAAGAGATAAGAAGACACGCCTGCATGGAGGCCGCTTGCAGGTGCTCAGAGCAGGGCCATTCGCGCTCATCCAAAGTTTTCCTTCTTCCCAGGTTGCTTACAATCAACATCTGACACTTTTGAAGGGCGGTCACATTTTTTAGATTGCTCAAATCTCTCTTAGTCCATGTTTGCAGCACATAACGACACTCACTGTGTGAAGTTGGGACGTGTCCATAACACACCCTAATTTCTTTTGTGTTCTCTTTCGATTGTCTCCTTCCCCCTCTAGCCCCTAGCCAATGGCAAACACTCTTTCTGTTTCCTGGTCTTTTATTTTGCACTTCAAAATATGTGTTTTGTGCCGGGCGTGGTGGCGCACACCTGTAATCCCAGCACTTGGGAGGCTGACGCAAGAGGATCACTGCGAGTTTGAGACCAGCCTGGGCTACAAAAGTGAGTTCAAGGCTAGCCTGAGCTGCATAGTGAGACCTTGTCTCAAAAAGACAAAAAAAAAAAAAAAAAAAAAAAAAAAGTGTTTTTTGGCATTCTTGTCTCAGAAAGAAGGGTGTGAGCATCAAGCTTGTGCCTCTGACTTATTTGACACCACACTGTAGGCTTCAGGTGTGACCGTCATCTATGGCTTCAATTAGACCATGGTAAGTCGCTGCTGGTGTTAATTGGACAGGGCTGGCTGATGCTAAATTGATATTGAACTTGAGGGCTTGCGGCTCTAGGCTCCACTGGATCTTAGGCCAGCTTCTTCTTGGGGCCTCAGCCAGTGGGGTCCAAGCCTTGGGAAGCCAGAGCCTAGGGTCTGACTGGCACTTCCCCTGCTTCAAGAGATAAAGTGATCTAGCTACCAAGCAGGAGAGTTGGGAAGCGCCTCACCACTGCCTCAAACCAGAGGAGTGGATCTGAGGTGTGCAGGGCACTGTAAGGGGCCACCTGGACCCCTTGACAATTGGACGGTCATGTCCCCAGCTGCTAAGCAAGTTGCTAGTGGACATATCTCTAATATTCACCTCTCTAAGACGGGACCTAGGCTGAAGCAAGCCACCCTTGCCCAGATCAGGTTCCTTCAAGGATGGCCTTCTCCTGGTGATAAGCTCATGGTACCAATATGGAGAGGGCGGTGGACCAGGCCTCTGTGGAGTCAGCTAGGGCCTCGGTCACGGTGCCAGCTCAGCCCAACCCTTCCCTCTTCCTAAGGTGTTACGTTTCTTCCAGCTACAGTAACAAATGACCCTGATCTGAATGGCTTCCAAAAACACCAACCCATCACCTTACAGTTTGGGGGCTCAAAAGTCTAAAAGGAGGCTGCAGGGACCTCAAACCAAGGTGTGAGTGAACATAGCTACATTTCTTCTGGAGACCCCAGAGGACCCCATGGCCTCACCTGCCCCACTATCCACAGGCTGCCTGCATTGCTCAGGTCTGGATCTTTTCTCTGTCCTGCAAGGGCTCCATTCCAACCTTTATTAATAGCCTCACATCTCCTTGGTCCCAGCTCTGATTCTCCACCTTCTGTCCTACAAGGGTTCTTCTCCTTTTCCTTTCCTCACAGTAAGACCCTAACATAATCCCATCAGCAAAGCTTGAACATCTTAAGTAGATATAGTAGTCCCTCGTTGTTGTGAAGTTTGACTTTCTTGGACTCATTGTTTCTGTGGGTTTTGAAAAAAAACATTAAATTATTTATTGCAGATTTTTTGCTCTATCGAGAAACACTGCAGTATTGTACAGTATACATATGCTGTTAAAATTACGTGGGTTTACAAGTTTGGAGAATGTGCAAGAATATTAGAAGTGTTTGTAAAAGTATGGGAAAGTTTTACAAGAGTGTAGGAAGGGTTTATAAAGCCTTAAACTATACATAAACACTAAAATATAATGTCACTGTTTTACTGATTTTCATTTATCATTGAACTGTCTGGAACATAATCTCCACGATAAATGAGGGGCCACTGCGACGCTAAATTATGGGGATCCTCCTCTCCCTCCCCCACTACCTTGTTTCTGTCCTCTTCTCCCACTGCTGTTGATCTCCACAGCACCTCCTGACTCTACCCTGCACCCCATTCTCCACCTCAGAAGTTGCTTCTCAGGGAGCCCTACCCACACTCAACAATCACAAGGCTACACGCTCTCTCTTTTTTATCTCCTTCCATTCCCAGGGTGGGGACACAGTGAGAAGCAAGACCTAATGAAAAACCATCAAAATTTATGAAGCAAAAACTGGCAGCCTTGAAGGGAGAAAATCAACAACCCCACAATAATAGACACACAGACACACACACACACACACACACACACACACAAAACCAACTAGATCCAACTGACATATTCAGAGCACGCTCCCCAGCTTGGGACCCATGGTCTAAATCAAGCTTTTTCAGCCTTGGCAGTGTGGGTATTTGGGACCATATAAATCATGATAGAGTAGCTCAGGTCTTCACCAGTCTGGTGTCAGATGGAAACCAAAGTTAACTCTAGGCATAGCCGAGCGTCCCCTCAAAGGGGACGAGATCGCTGGCTTTCAGAACCACTGCTCTACAGGAGAGACAGGTGCCAGATGCATTTGATTCTAAAGGGTCTTGATCCACCCTTCATCTTATCCTGTAAAGGAAGGGTGCAGAGGGAGACAGCCCCCAAGTCCTAAGGGGGTGCGTGTGTACAGACTCTCTCGTGTTCCTGAGTATTTGAAAAATCACCAGCGAGGAGGCTGGCATATTGAATCAGAGACCCGAAAGTAACAAGAGAAATGAGTGAATAAAACATAGCGCAGCCCAGCTGGTAATGATGGCATTTGAATATGGCCTCTTGCTCCCAACGATCAAACCATCACTTCTGTTTTGTTTAAAGAGGGAGGAAAAAATGACCAACAGGAAAATTGGCAGGTGACATCGAAGGCCCCCAGGGCGTCTGGATTTCATTATCTGCTTCTCATCTTTTATTTAACAAGGAAATGGGAAAGTTTCCGAGCATGGGGGAGAATGGAAATAATGGAATGTTCAAATTAAGCACTATTCCTGGGTGAGCTCTGCCCTGGGAGGGTCACAAGGACGCTTGGGGACTAGCGCCACCCTGTGCCCCAGGTGGTCCTGGACACTGCAGCGGGCGGAGGAACTCGATTTGGGAGCACAGTACAAACAAGATGGAGTGCTTTGGGGTATGGGAAGCCTTTGGAGACACAGATGCAAGCCTAACTCTGTGGGCTGTAGGGACGGGTTTTAGACGTGTAGTTTAATCTTCTGGGACTCAGTATTTTCCTCTGTACCCTAATAATAATGATATCCATTGTTGTAAAACTGAAAGGGCATCGTAAAGCCATAGGTCAGGACCTCCACATAACAGGGCTAAGCAAATGGTCAGTGCCACGGTTCCTGGGACTTTTCATGAATTCCCGTTCTGTCTCCTGCCCACTGCCCTAGCACCATGGCACTTCTCTCCTAAAATGCTTTCTCCACACCAACCTGCTTTCCTAGGATGCTGTAAAACTATTCCTGCCCCAGGCCCCTTGCACCCACAATTCCCTCTGTCTGAACAGTCTTCCTTCTTCCCTTGACTAATGTCTACACACCTTTTAGAGCTTGTCTTTAATGTCACCTCATCGGAGACAATTTCTGTCAGTCAGAGTCTGATCTTCTTCCTGTATTCATCTCTTATTATACCCCCACTTGTGTTTCTTCTCCTTATCACAATTTCATATTTTATACATGCACTTGTGCAACTGCCCGCTTGCCGTCTCTTGGTGTGAAGTTTTAAGAGGCCAAGCTACAGGTTGGCTGACAAGCTTAGGATCAGATGAATAGTTTCAAAGCACTATAAAAGAAGCAAGGTGCTCAGGTGAAGGTGACAGAATGGCTAAGAATGGATTTCTGTGCTCAGGGCTTTAGCTCAGAGGCACAGTGCCTGCCTGACAAGTGCGAGGTCATGAGTTCTATTTCCAGTACCAAAAAAAAAAAGAAGAAGAAGAAGAAAGAAAGCTCTCTGAGTTGCTGAAACTAAGACCACGACTGAGCCGTATAGAGTGGGGATGAGAAGAGGGAAGGACGTGCAGAGGGCCCGGGGTAGGAACCACGTATGTGCTCTGGGAACTCAGTGGGTGGCTCGGCAGAGGGAACCATGGGTTGGAGATGATTGTGGTCCACAGTGGAGATGCGCCAGTAGCCTAGATGGAGCAGCGGGAAGAACAATGCCAAAAGGAACGGACTCAAGATGGAAGGACGTTGGGTGATTGGGCCGGCGGGTCTTGGTGAGTGCCACTGTGTGGGTCGTTATCCTTCCCATGAAGATAGGAGTCTGCAATGTGGACAGGTCCATGGATCGTAAACATCAGAAGCTCTGGAGATTTTGGCTAGATCTCTCACCTTGATATTTTTTCCTGGCAAGATCTTCCCAAAATTTCCCATGGTTCTCTCCATTCATCATCACCTCCTGCTCTGCAGAAAGGCCCTTTGCACACGCCATATTGCACAGAGCAGTTGACAGCCCCGTGTTTCGGAAGAGGGTCTGGGAGCCCTTTGAGGTTGGATCATGCCCTGAGGCGCTGGCCAATGCATTGGGATGAGGAGGAGTCTAGCGACTCATCTCCTCCCTCAGCTCCTCCCATGGCCACGCCCTGCAAGGAGGAGACAGAACCGGCTCAGCCCGAGTGCACCCCATGAGAGCTGCCCGGGTGAAAGGCCAGCCAGGCAGGAGGCACCCGAGACCTAGTTCAAAAGGCCCAAACCAACTTCCCAGGCTCTGAAAAGGCTTCGAGTGGGCTTCCACGTGTGCCATTCCCATACCAGCAGTGACCAGGCCTCTTATCCTTGTCTTCTTTAGCATAGGTGCCCAGTGAGGCAGAGCTGAAGGCACACCAGCATTCCCTAGTCCCCATCAGCAACCACCTGTCTCCACCGACAGGTGCTCCCAGGACCCTGGGAGGAGGCAGATCGCCCTTAGGCATGGCATTGGGAAGTGATGGTAACACCTCCAGAGGAAAGGTAAAGTCTGGAGACAGAGACTCAGAGAGGAGCAAGGGAGATCAGCACCAAGAGAAGCCCGAAAGCCACACCCAAGAACAGGACAAGGAACCAGCAAGGAAAGCCTCAGCCCTCAGGAAACACCCTGGTGCACAGTAAATGACCTTCTAACCAGCCTAATGGGCCTCACTCTCTACCTCTGCAAAATGGGGTCACGAGCTTGGTCCCTATCTTCCACAGTACTCATAAGGAATAGATGATAAAACACTTTTTAAAAACTTCACAGGGACCTGGCATGTGGCAAGGAGTGCCATCTCCAGACCTCCGGTGGACCCAACATCAGCACCCGTGGAGCTGCCCTGCCTTGCTGCTTTCGGACCATCATCTGAGCTGGTTCCTTAAAATCTCTTCCCCTCTTAAAGTGGTTTTACTTGTAATTTTTTAATGACAGTGCAAAAGGTCACTCATACAGCCACTCTTTTTTCCACCTTCTCTACAGTATTCCATAAACTACCCAAGAAGTCCTGCACCTAACAGGCTCCTGTCCCATGATGTAACCCAACTGTAGGCTATGCAAGTATTCTCAGCACACTTAAAGTAGAGTAGGTTAATCTGTGGGTGTGCTACATGCAGCTTTGGCAGGGCATCTTTAATTCATAATGAGTTTATTAGGGTGAATCCTACAGGGTCAAGGATTAGACAGTGGGCTGGGTAGACAGGCAGACGGATGGACAATTAGATAGCTTCCTATTGGTTCTGATGTCCTTGGAGATCTCTGACAACCATACATTGGCTGGTTGTTATTTTCCCAAAGAATTACAGCAAAGGGTCAGGAGCAATTGCTTTTAGATCTAAAATTGGCACAGGAAGAAATGAAACTCATTCTTTATGTACTTTTGTATACTGGCATTAGTTACACTAGCAGAAATTACTTTTATAATATAAATCCACTGGGGAGGAGAAACCAGGCGCAGTGGCCCATACCTACAATCCCAGCTACTTAGGAACCTGAGTCAGGAGGATCACAAGTTGGACGTCAGCCTGGGCAATTTAGCAAGACTCTGTCTCAAAGTGAATTTAAAATGACTGAGGTTATGACTCAGGATAGAGCGTGCTCAGCTTCACTATCTTGGGCTGAAAAAAAAAAAAAAAGAATTAAGTATGTCTATGCTGATATGGAAATCACCAACCAAACATTCTTAACTGGACAAAGAAACAAAGTAGTAAGGGATCCGTAAGAGGGAGGGTGCAAGGTCAGGTTAGAGCAGCATACAAAATTCTGTCCCTGACTTCTCCTTCTTCCTCCTTTCTGTGAGCCCTGACGAGCAGATGGTGGGGACGGGCTTCTGGAGAGGTGAGCTCTGCCTGCTCTCCGGAGATGGAACAAAAGCGCAAATTACTCCCCACCTGCCTCCGTCGCACCTACGCGGGCTCCCGAAGCCAGAGGCCGCGGCTTCAGAGTCCAAGGTAAATGAGTTGTGCGCAGCATTATCTGCAATGTTTGCGGGCTGAGGCAGGCAAACGACTCCCCCTAATTTTATTTTCTGCTTTTCTCATTCATCTAAGAGGTCAGAGGGAAGAAAAAGGAATTTTCGCTTTCCTGCCTGGGGAGTGGGCAGTTGGGGCAGGGGAAGCAGCAACTCTGAGCTATCACAGCCCTGCTGTTTAAATATTCATTCAAATACCTATCACCGGTCCAGGGGAATGAGCGGATTTAAGGTTCAAATCTTACTGATCTATTATTCTTTTTGGAGCCCCGGGTGGAACTCTTTCATGCGGCTGCAAATTATAAAACCGTACCATTCTTTGAAGGGAACTTTAAGTAATAAGACGCAACTTTTTCTCATCTGCAACAAGTGCGCCTCTTCCGTCCATCTCGGAGATTTCATGCGGGAAAAGCAGTTGTAATGGATCCCTGAGAGCTGTAGGCTGCCCTGGGACACCGCCCAGAGGGGGACAGATGCTTGGGGTCTGAAGAGGGGGAAGGAAGAGGAGGAGAGAGACAGGTAGACAGGAGGTGCGGGGTAAGGTGCACCACAGGGAATCTGCTCTGTGCCGGGCACTTTACCAACCCCATTTCATTTCACCTGTGACTACCTCTAAAGCAAGACCAACCCCGCCCCCAGAGGTCGAGTGACTTGCTCAAGGTCACACAGCCAGAATTGTGGGGATGAACACAGGCAGTGACATTTTATGGGCCTGGATACCAGGGAATCTCATTGGGGACACACTGGCCCAACAAGGAGATCTCTGGCAGGGGCAGGACATTTTCCATTGTCACAACTTAAGGATGGGGATGCTACTGGCACTTGTAGGTGCAGCCTGAAGGAATTGCTAGAATCCTGCAATGCACAGTGCTGGTCCTACCCCCATCACAAAGAATTATGGAGCCCCAAACATCAACAGGGCAGAGGCTGAGAATCCACATCCTGGATTCAGGCTTTCACCCTGGGAGTCTAGAAATTCCACCGAGGGCACTTCTATTTCTCCAAGCACCCTGGGAAAAATTTACCTGGTAGTGAGCAGGTATTTGGGGAATTCGCCTTGCTGTGTTGCCCCTGGATACATAAATTCTCATCTAAATTCATGCTCACGCTCATAATCTCATGATGGCAAAAGAGATAACTTTCTCATTAAAGGGCATGGTCAAAGATTCTCTCCACAAAGAGCTGTAAGAACCTGCACTCTGTTGTAGTGAAGAACAGCTGTAATTAACAGTGACAAGCCCCAGGTCAGCCCGCAGCCCAGCCCTCAGGATCTGTTGGCTATGGACCACTCGCTCCTCTGCCCAGCCCCTGTGCAAATAAAAAGCACATTCAGCACAGACCCCAGAGGAAGCTCATCTTCCACTCCAGCCACCTGAGGACGAGGAAGGAACACAAGCAACTGGACACAGACCCGCAGAGAGATGGGACAGAGCACAGGGAACCAAATTACCTCTCTTGAGTGCTACACCAAGCACAAACCACTGAGGTGAGCAAGGAACACCCTCCCCCCAGCCCACACCCTATAACATTTTGAAGACGTTCACGTTGCTTCCATTTGACAGGTCACAAGTCAGCAAACTTGCTCTGTAAGTAGCCAGATAGTAAATCGCTTAGGCTGTCTGGGCTGCAAGATCTCTGCTGCAATATTCAATTCAGCTGTTGCAGCATAAAGTAGCCATAAACAATACTTAATAAATGTAGTTTTCCATGCATACACATCCATCCACTCATCCATCTATCCTTCCACCCACCCATACAACCATCCATCCACTCTCCTATCCATATATCTACCCATCTACCCACCCATCCACCTATCCATTCTCCCATTAATATCCATCCATCTACCCAACTAACCATCCATCCACCTGTCCGTCCTCCCACCCATTTATCCACCTGTCCATCCTCCCACCCATCCATCCATCGTCCCACCCATCCATCATCTTCTCACCCTCCCATCCATCCATCAATCTGTCTACCCAACCATTCATCTATGCAACAAATATTCATTGACAACCTTATACATCAGGCACTTTAGGTATCAATACAAATGAGCCTTCTTGGAGACACTCTTCAAATAGTTGTAACCACACTGGTTTTCATCAAGTTCTTAGAAAATGTAGGTTAAGTGCTTTCCTCCCAGAGGCCCTTTGTGAAGATCACCTCTCTCCCTGAAACACTCTTTTCTATCTCAAACACAACCTCAGGCTTTATGTGGCTACTCTTTATGTGGCCTCATTTGATCAAAGAAGGCTTCATGACCACTGTCATTCTTTTTTTTTTTTTTTGCTTTTTGAGACAGGGTCTCACTATGCAGTTCAGGCTGGCCTTAAGCTCACTTTTGTAGCCCAGGCTGGTCTCGAACTCACATCGATCCTCCTGCCTCAGCCTCCCGAGTGCTGGGATTACAGGCGTGCGCCACCACGCCCGGCTACCACTGTCATTCTTAATCGCACACTATGTTTCTTTGTTTTATAGACTTTGAAATTATTTTATCTCACTGTAAATTTGTTTTGTGCCAGCCTCCTCCATTAGTATACAAATTCCATGTAAGAAAAGATCACTTGCTGTTATATCCTCAGCATCCACCATATGGTAGATTCAACCTATAAATTTAACCAGTAAAATTGGTTGTAAGGTACAGCCTTGACCCATTACAACAAGAAATAGCTGACATTTTGCCACCCAATATAGTAGACACTGAGCATGTAAAATGTGTTATCCTAACTTCAGATGAGGTATCAGTCCATAATACATACTAGCCTGAAGACTTCCTATGGAAAAAGAAAAATAATGTCAAATGTCTCAAATTTTAAAATCTGCTATGTGTTGAAATGATAATTTGGTAACTATTAAGTGAAATAAAAATACAATCAAACTTCAATTCATCAGTTTCTTAAAACTTGTTTTACTTGTTTTCCTAAAATGACTACATTTCATTATATGTAATTTGTTTATGTGTCTATTGGGGTAAGGCTGGTCTGGAACTGCCTAAATCTTACTCTCTGAATTCCTATTAGTTAGCTGCCTGAGACTGTAGGTCTCAGATTCCTTATGGAAAAAAATAAAGATAGGAATATCTCATCTACCAGCTACATAGGATTGCGATGTAGCTCAAATGAGATAATGCACAGGGAAGTCCAGGGGGCGGGGAGATCTATGCAAATTAAGGTCGTCTGGAGAGAACTTCCTGGCTCTGCATCTGTATGACCACTTGCTCTGTTCTACCTCATTGGCTTCTGCATATATTACCTAACTTCTTCCATCCTTCCCAATGGCTGACCCTCAGGCTCTGATTCCTTCCCCCATGAATATTAAAACTTTGTTAGACTCCTCAAGGCCCCCAAAGTTGGCAGCCAACCTCCTCTGGGGGTGATACTTCAAATAATGATGGTGCCAAGGAAAACCAGATTATTCAGCCAACATCCCCCTGTATTATAAATATACATTTCCAACTGCACACTTGAAGAGCCCTACATGATTTAGGCTGGTAGAAACCGAGGACTTACTTATTTTTAAGATGCAGATGACATCTGCTGTTTTTGTCTGTCTACCATCTACCCACATGCTGCAGATGGAGTAGACAGGTGTATTTGTCCCCGCTGGCATATTCCGTCCCTTTGGACACAGTGGTGCTTTTCAGGTTGGGCATGTGCCCAGGTTGATTTTGTAGTGTTTAGTCCCACGACTTTGGTGGAAACTTTTGAGTTACTTTTTCACTGAGGTTATAATCCCAGGACTGCTTGAGACACACACTCAGGGGAAGAAAGCAGGCCATGATGAGAAGACAGAATTGTCAGAGCAAGCTAGACAAGGTTTCTTTAACATTTGCTTAAGCACCTAGATCCAACTACATCGAAAAGCCCTCCATCTTTATAAATTTTGCAGTCCCAGATGCCAAGACATTTACATTTTGCAGAAGTCAAGTCAAGGAAAGAGATCAAGGAGAGTACATGGTATGGTTTGTGCCTAGTTGCCCCCCGACAGCCTCACGCAATGATGGGGTGGCTTCTAGGGTTTGTGATTAACTCATGATCCAGTGCTGGGATTATGGGTGTGAGTGCTACAGCTACCCTGGGGCAGGTAGCCCGAATGTAGAATAAGAAAGAGGGAAAGGCTTGCTCTCTGCCTCTACTGCTGCAGCCGATGTTCTTTCCTTTTTTGCTCTTGCTCTTTTGCTGTTTCCTGCAACCATGAGCTATTATGCTCTGTGATGTGTCACTCTGCCTTAGAGCCAGCCAAGTGCGGACAGAAACCCCTGCAGACTAAGCTAAATAAACCTTTGCTTCCTTAATTTGGAGGGCCAGGTATTTGTTCCAGCAATGAGAGAAAAGTAACCGAGACAGTGCATTTTACAAGGAATTTACTTTGGTGACTTCCAATTGTAACTGGAGGTCAGGACGGATGGTGTACTCTCTAGAGGTGTGTTTGAAAGAGCTGCTGAAAACTTTCTATAACTAGATTATGAATTAAAGGTAAACAATCTCTTCTAAAGTCACTGAGAATGCACAAAGGATCACAAGAAAGGCACCTTCCCTGAAACCACTGTACTGAAACTCGGCTGTTCACTGACTGCAGTAGACTTTAGGGGAGTGGCTCAAGGGAGAATGTTCTGGAACTGGGTCTTTATATTAATAGGTCTGTAGCCTTGTTCCTTCAGAGAAAACTCCTGTTGAAAAAATTTCACCTATAACCTGAAATCCTAACCCTTGTGAACTCCTCAGCCAGCCCATAAGGTAGGCGAAAGTGACTCATGGTAAGGGTGGGGGTGGGGAGGACTGAGGCACACGTGCCCATCCAGAATCAAAGGCCAGGCGCTCAGAAGTCCAGCTTTGCCCTCCAAATCGAGGGCTCTGCCATGAAGACTAATGAGGGCACAGTAGTCAAGGCCCAGAAGATGGTTCTAACAACGTAGACACCCAAGCAGGCCTATTTTTGGCCTCTTCTACACATACCATGCCAACCCTGCCAAAGCCTGGCCTTTCAGCTGTCCCCTCTGCCACATGGGACTTATCCCTGGAGATTCTGAAAAGGTCTGAGGTAATAAATGTAGAGTCACCACGTCCCTAAAAGAGAGGACTTCCCATCTAACCAGCTGCCCTCGGGAGGCCCAGAGAGCTATCTGATTTGGTGAACTTGAAGGCAACCCACGTAGCAGATGAATTTACAGGGCTTTAATGTAATATGCAAAGTGGTACCCAGCAGACTGACATCTGGGTGGCAGGAAAATTCTGTTTGGCTCACACGGGGTGTCAGTTTGGGATGAGTGGGCAACATTTTTCCAAAACAGGAAATCTCACGTAGAAACCCATACTTCTACCTTCCCTTAGTAAAATAACTCAGGGCTTTCCCTTCAAACAGTGACCATGGGTCAGAGAGGAGGAGGAACTTCTAGAAGCGGTGCTCTAGTTTGTCCCCATGGAAGAAACCACCACCGTCTCTGATGACTCATGGATCTGGAACCCAAGTGTCCACAGGCACTGGCTGTCTCCACTCATCTGGGTTTTCTGCCTGGCCCTGCTCGGCACTGGAGTTTGCTTATGCTGCCAAATGCAGACGCACTCAACACACTAAGGTAAGTTGCTGTATTGGTTACCTTTTTGTCACTGTGGCAAAGTATCTGAGCTAGATAAAGGAAGAAAAGGTTTACTTAGGCTCACAATTTCAGAGGATTTAGTTCATGGCTAGTGGGCTCCACTGCTGTAGGCCCAAGGTGAGGAGGAGGATTATGGAAGAAGGGGATGACGGAGCAAAGCCGCTGCCATCATGGGAGCAAGGAAACAGATAGGAAGCGAAAGAGCCAGAGGGAAAGCTTGGTCTGATATGCTCCTATCTACAGGCGAAGCCCGACACCAGCAAGCACGTTAGAGGCTTCTGAGGTCAGTGTGCGAGGGGTGGCAGTGCTTCTTCCCACCTTTCAGGTCCCTTTCTGTATGACAGCAACACCACCAGCACCCACACATGGCCCCTTGCTGTCCTGAGTCTCTCCTTTCTTGGTGAGGAGAGAGTGACACAGTAGCTTGAAGTTTGGAAGCTTTTGGGGAAGAACCAGGCCATTAGAGCCCTCTCCTCCCTGGTCTTTTTCAGACTGGAGGCAAGTCGGCTGCATCATTTCTACAGCGAGGGATCCACCCTGCTGAGCAAGACCCACCTGCTTGGGCGCTGCCAGGACTGACGGTAATTCAGACCAGGTATGGGGGAAGGAGGGCTCTCTCACAGGTGGTTCGCACATCACGGCAGTTACCCAGGCTGGCAAATGGGATTATTGTGAGCATTCAGGGCCGTCTTTGAAAACCTGACAAAAGCTACAGACACTTTGGCACCCTCCTTCCAAGCACATCTGTTCCTGCTACACTTCAAATTACTGTGTCACCGTTTTCCCAGTCCTGCAAAGCCCATTTGCAGACTCCATATTTTTTTTTTTACATTATTTCACTATAAACTTACTTTATTTTAACAGAAGACTCATTTAACTATGTAGGCTAGTCTTGAGCATGGCCATCCTGCCTCAGCCTCACAGGGAGCTGGGATTACAGGCAGGTGCCATGCTGCTTAGCTCCATATTTTCTTGGTGGTACTGAGGAGCAGCTTTTCTCCACCTGTGACAGAGCCCTCCTCCTCTCATGCCTGGTCTGAATCACCCTCTGTCCTGGCAGCGCCCAAGCAGGTGGGGCTTTCTCAGCAGGGTAAACCATTCACTGTAGAAATCATGCAGCTGATTTGCCTCCAGTCTGAAGAAGACCAGGGAGGAGAGGCATATACTTGTCTGGTTCTTTCCCAAAATTTTCAAACTTCAAGCTACTGTGTCACTCCAGCCCTTTGGTAGTGTGATACTTTGGGACCTGATTGGACTAAGTTGCTGGCCTTCAAACTCGTGATCTTCCTGCCTCAGCCCCCTAGAGTGCTGAGGTTGCACGCAGGAGCTACCAGATCCAGCTTCCTTATATTTTAAACCTTTGACTTGGTCCCACTCCCAAAGAAGAGCTACTTACAGTAACACAAAACACAGGCCGGACCAAAAAGGACCCTGACGTCCTAATCAACATCCTCCTCATTTTAGGTCACAAATGCTCACTCATGCAACAAATACAAAATGCCTACATACCAGGCACTTACCAGGCATGCTCTGAAAAGCTGTACCATTAGGTTTAACCAAGGGCTCAATCATTAGTCTCGCTGTTACCAAGTGAATGTCTGATCGCATATCCTGGCATACACTACAGCAGAGAAGCAGAGAGACCCGTTCCCACCCGTGAGCCTGACTTTCTTGAACATGATGGAGTGAGGCTGAAAGGCTTCTAGAAGGAAATACAATTTATGTCTAAATGTGAGGTCAAAGGGAACAAATAGTTATTAATTAAATAAGGAAAAGGATACAGCAAAGAGGCACCCAAGCAGAGGCCAGATCATAGACAAAGTCCTTGGGGCAGGAGCAAGGCATAAGACCCAGCATAAAGGACAGACATCTCATCATGCAGGTGGCACACACACGGTGACTACTGACACTCCCAGGTCCACCCCACTACTGGGGCGGGGGGGTGGGGGGGTTCACACACCCAACCTCGCTTCCCACTTCTTGGAAAATTCCTCGAAAGAAAAAAAAAATCATCAAATGCAAGGAACGAAATTCACCAAGATGCTCACAACAGTGCCACCTGCCATACCAATCTCTGAAAATAATGAAATCTCCAATGAAAAGAGAAACAGAGAACCATGGGATTCCAGAGCCCATTAGAAAACAGAAATTCTGGTTGGGACAGAAAGTTGGGAAAGTACTTAGGCTACAATGAGTCACTCTACAGAAATGTAGATGAGAGGGCTGGCCAAATAACTCATAGGATTAAAGCCTCTGCAAGCAGGCATAGGGACCAAGGGTTCAATCCCTGGACCTGCTGCACCATCCCCACCCCTGGGGCATACTGAGATGGCAATTGAGACTGGGTGTGGTGGTGCACACCTGTAATCCCAGCTTTTGCGAGGCTATAAATAGGTGGATCACTAGAGTCTGATCTAGTAATGAGACCCTGAACACCCTGTAGACCCTTCCCTAAAATACAAGGAAAAATAAAAAAAAAAAAAAGAAAGAAAAGAAATGTGGATGAGAAATGGATGGCAATATATTTCCATATTTGTAGACAAACATAGAAGGTTATAGGTTATATGGTCAGTTACGTTATAAATTAATGACAATAGCATTAAGAGAATATCAAGTGGGATTTATTCTACTGTATCAGTTATATAGGTTTAGATCTGTTATGATTTAAATCTAGAATGTCCCTCAAATATCTCACTTATTGGGAAGTGGAGCTTTTGGAAGATGGGTGGATCATGGTGGTGCCTAAATCACTCCCTGCGAGGAGGGGGCTTTGTTGGAGATGGGCCACTAAAAAGGGTGAATCTCTCTTCCCTACTCCTTTGTCTTGCTGCTTCCTGGCTGTCGTGCTGTGAGAAGCCTTCTTCTACCAGCCCTCTCTACAACACCGTTCCTGCCTAGAGCCAGGTGACTGTGTCATTCAAAGACTGTGAGCCAAAATAAACCATTGCCTCTTTCAGTTGTGAATGTCAGGTATTTTGTAGGTATTAGGAAAATGAGTACGATGAGCCGATGCTAGAGCTAAGACACATGACTTCACCTTGTAAGAGTTCTCCATAAGTTGGAGTTCCACTCAGACTCTTCCCTACAACTTATTTTATTTTAACAAAGTCTTACTTAGCTGTTTAGACTAGGCTTGAACCAAAGAGGAGGCAGAGTCAGCCTACATCCCCCAAACCACTGCCACCTCCTAATAATGTACAGAAAAAGAAGACAGGAATGGATTGAGTGTTGGGCTTCATTCTTCTGAGATTTAGGATTCGCAGAGTGCATTCCTGTTCCCCAAAAGTCCCCGCATAGATGGACGCATGGCATCTGACTTTCTAAGTAGATGCCTGCTTAACTATGGGTACCATGACCACTCACTATCATCATTATCCAATTGGAGAGAGAAGAACATTTCTTAGAAGAGATTACCATGGGTACCTGTAAAAGGGAGATGTATTAGCTAGACTAGCAATGTCCAAAAGAACTTTCTATGATCGTGTATTTTATATCAGTGACATCCAACATAATGGACACTGTCCACATGTAACTACTAAGCACATGAAATGTGGCTAATGTCGCTGAAAAATCAACATTGAATTATGTTCTATTTGAACTGACTTAAATTTAGATAATGGCCTTCTATAGCTAATAGCTACCATATTGGACAGTGCAAGCCCAATTTATATAGGTAGCAGATCCCTAAATAAACTTATACATGAGCAACTTGCAAGGACATTGGAGGAGGAAGTCTGGGAGGAAACGAAGCACCTCTCCCTCCATCTCAGGCAGTAGGAGAAAGCTCGCCATGTTTTCATGGCTCAAGAGGAAAAGCATGGGGCACAATGGAGCAAGGGAGCTATCTATGTCCAGACCACCAGAAAAGGGGCCCAAGGAGGTCCTATCTGTGGAGCCAATAGGACAAGCCTCCCTTGAGCAGGGTGGTCCCAGTGACAGAGGAGACTGTCAGGATGAACCAGAAGATAGGCCAGTGAATATCATGCTTGCCAGCTACACTCCCAACAAAGGAAATCAAACCAAACCCAGCAGCACCCGCAGGGGTGAGCCTTACCAACATAAAATCAATGAATCTGCCCAAAGAATTCTTAAGGGGAGAGGAGGTGGTAAAACATAGCTCAGAAAATAAATGGTTGCTTTCACGTTAAGACTTTGATGAGTTGGATTTTTCTAACAGACCCCTCACAACCACTTCTGAGTAGTAGGTGTTTTCCAAGGTTAGCTAAGCTTCACACAAGCCCATGGGACAGAATTCTCATCTCTGTTGTACAGAGGAACAAACTGAGGCTCACAAAGTTTGAGTGAGTCACTATTATGTAAGAGCTAGGCTGGGCTTTGAATCCAAATAGGATCTGTATCTGAGAAAATAGTCTTATTCAATGTCATTGTCCTGACTATGACAGTGTAGTGTAGTAGTATAGATGCTGTCTGGGGTGGTGGGTGGCCAGGAATTTTTGCGCAATAGCTTCTTTCAAAATCTTAAACCATCTGATACTTACAAAATTTTATGAATTAATATGGCTTTCTAAAGTTCTCCAGAATGGTGTTTATTGTGTATTTATCACATTAAAGGAATTGTACAGATACCAAGAAAATCCCAAATTTTGATTTTATAAGAACTTCAGATTCAAGTTGTCTTTAAGACATAGCCTTACCACTTATCTGAACTCAAATTCAAAAAAATGTAATATATTTGGGGTGGTATTTCATATAAATCTTTTAAATTCTACCTAGAAATAAGCAACAAGGCCCTTGGATGCCCAAGAAGTTGGTACACAGTACTGACGCACTCCTTGAAAATATAGAAGCTGGGCTTTTCCAAATAGTGCTGTAACAAGCAATGCCATCTTTCCATTAAAGCCTGAGGTGTCCTGAGCGTTATGGTGGCTTTGCTTCTGGTAGCTACATAAGCATCATCAGGAAAAACACCCTTCCCATCTCCTCTGTACTGTTATGGGTTGCCGGATGCTCCATGACCTACGTCAAACAGGCAAGGTGTGGAGAGCCTGCAATGCCAGGACATGACCAGCATCATCAGCCCAGATGCACCAGAACATGCCAAGAATGCATGGGAGGAATCAACAGACACAGGGAACGTCTTTGGTCCCTGTAAGGACAGCTGTTTTCTAGAACTTCCCAGCACTGGCTTGATGAGTCACTCATTAGGAGAGAAGAAACATGACCTTCTCCATTGGGCCAGGAAGACTTGGAGGCAACAGGGAAGAATTTCGAGAAGTCAACTGAGTCAAAGGCAAGAGCAGGAAGAAAGCTGACCCAGTCTGTCTAGAGAAGATGTTCTCAGGACATGGCGAACGAAGGCGCCAAGTGAAGAGTAAGAACAGGGATGCTGATTGTTGCCATCAAGTGCCTTTTGCCTTTTCATGCACACACACAAGCAAAGGATGTCAAAAGAGGCAGTCTGTGAAGAGACACAAAAAGTAAGAGACACAAAAGTAACTTAGCTCTTCTCTCCCAAATGTGCTCACCCAAAGCCCAGTGAAAGACACAAGAATGAGCAAGAAGACAGAGGTTATCAACGAAGAGGTCAGGAAGACTACAGTAATCAGGGCCATACACTCTTGCCATGACTGGTGGGCAGACAGACCAATAGAATAGAACAGAACTCACAGCCTCTTGAAAGAACCCACATTCACATGTATACGACCAATTTGTATTGATCCACGGCACCAGGTAATTCAGTGGAGCATGGGTGGGCCGTGCAACAAATGGTGCTGGGAAATACTAAGCCTCTCCCCTTGGCCTGCATCATGTGCAAAAGTTAATATTGGATGGATCATAATCCAATCATGAAAGAGAAAATTGTAAAGCTTCTTAGAAAAAAGTAGGAACACATCTTGACAACTTTACGTTTGGAGGAATTCTTAGGATGCAAAAAGCAAGAGGCAGAAAAGAAAATAATTTTACAAACTGAATACTATGAAAACGAAAACTTTGGCTCTTTGAAAGGCAGTCATAAAGTGCTGAAGAAAAGTAAAGACCAACAGAACCTAGGTGCCCATCAGCAGAACAGTGGGCAGAGAAGGCGGTGTCTATACCCAATGGAGCACCTCTTTGCCACAAAAAAAGAATAAGATGTTGTCATTTGCAGAAAAATAGCTCATTGTGTTAACAAAATAAGCCATACTCAAAAAGACAACTATCATATGTTCTGCTTAAGATGTGGAAGCTTAGAAAAGATGATAAGAAAGTAGATGGGAGGTTATCGTTATGTAAAAGGGAAGAAACTAAGGGGACAGCAGTGGGAATGGAAAAGATCAAAATATATTACACATACTGAAACCCCCAAAATGTGAAACTAGAAAGAAAATGAGGATATATATATATATATATATATATATATATATATATATATATAACACAGAACCCACAATACAACAATGAAATGATCACTAACTCAATTAAAAATAGGCAAGAGATTAGAATGTATAATTCATATACAGAGAGAGAGAGAACTGACAGGTCCACAAAAAGATGCTCAGCTGCTTTTGTCCCTGGAGAGATACAAATTAAAACATGGTGATGTGTCACTTTGTATCTATGAGAATGAACAAAATCAAGTGGATTGAAGACACTGAATTCCTAACCCAGTACCTGTGACTGGGATCTTATTCTATCTTATATGGAAATAGGGTCCTTGCTTATGGAGTCAAGTTAAGGTGAGGTCTTAAAGGCTCAGAGTAGGCCCTAAGTCTAATGCCTGATACTCTTATTAGAGAAAGGAGCATGCTAAGGGAAGAACACTATGCAAAGACTACAAGTGGAGTTTGGAACAACAAGCCAAGAAGGGTCAAAGATTGCGACCAGAAGCTAAGAAAGGATTCTGCTTAGAGGCTTCAGAGACAGAGTGGTCCTGCTGATGCCTAGAATTTAAACTTAAGCTCCAAAGCTTTGAGACAAATCTATGTTGTTTTGAGCCACCATACTTGTGGTACTATGTTATAGTTGCCCTAGTAAACTAATACAGTGAGGTGGATGAAAAAAGCGATGTAGTCACACAGTAAGTTATTACTGTTATTATGGTAATAAAATAATACAGAAGGATGACCCAATTCATGGACCAATCTCAAAAACATGAATTATACAGTGCTTTTTACTGTATAAGAATTACACCTGAATTTCTAAAACTATAAATGAAGAAGCTTAGAAAAGAAAATGGGAAATTGAGAAGCACGTTCCTCTTTTATAATCGGGGAAAAAGGAGTAAGAGGCAAGAACCACAGGAGAAATAGATCCCTGCCTGGGCCAACACACCAGCCACTTTGCCCCTCCTCCAGCAGGTGCAGGTGCTGTCCTTTCGCTATACTCTGTGCTCACCATGGTTAAGTAAACTCACAAATTCTTCACTGGAGGCCAAGTTTGCAGCACTGCTCCCAGCAAATTGGCCCAGACAGACATCCCGGCTGCTGTCCATAATAAGCCACCATGGAACATTAACTTCTAAGAGATCCCTGAGGCTCCAGAGAGCCCCCAGCTTCCCATACTTGAAGAAGAATCTTGCGAACTTAAGTGGACAGCTGAGAAAAACCTCAGGCCACTGTTCCAGGTTGAGCACCTGGTGAGATCTGCTGGTACCGAGGGCCACACCAAGCATGGCTAATGGCTAGGCCAGCCCAGTCTGCTCTGAGCTCTCATTGAGTGAGACCCTGGGGTCTTGGACTGAGCAAGCGGCAGGAACACGAAGGCTCGGTGGGGGAGGACTGACCGGAGGCCCTCTATGCTACCCTTCCCCCTCCCCACAACAGGCCCTGCCACTTGGCAGTTGTAAAGGTGGCCAAGGTCAAAAATCACTAACTTCAGCGTCATAGTTAAGATCGCTCTTTCCCTTAGCTCATGGAAGGGTAAGTGGAGAAAAGGCAAGCTTGGAAACAGCTGGTACCCCACAAAAGCTGACTGCCTTTTGAGAAGCATAGTCATCAGCACCAGCTTTAAAGCACTGGTAAGGAAGACAAGATTCACAACACGTATGAATGTATTTTTCAAATACTGGGACTACAGGAAAAGAAGTTGCTAACTTTCATACTCCCTGGAAATACAAGTCACAGCCCCAGAGGAGTCTGCAACCCGGGGCCAACGGTATGCATTTGTCTCATCCTGGAGCTCCCACTAAATGTGCACTCATTGCAGCAACTCTGGGAAATGGTCCTGTGAATTCACACCCTGGACTGCGCTTGCCATGGGGGTGAAAACAGATGCTCAGGACAACGGCTGGTTAGGAAGAGATTTGTCGAAAGGAGTGATAATGTTTCCCCTGGTTCCATCCCTGTGCTTCCTTCTACTGCACCTTGGCCATCATGATGGAGGCAGAAAAGGAGGCAGCTGATGCCTTCAGCCAGCACAAGATCACCTGTGCCCCCCGCCTTAAAGGAACAGAGCAATGCGGTCCCTCATGGGGTAACTTCTCACACTCACCGTGTTCCCAGGAAAGCCCTGAGGGTCTGCTTTCCTGGCCGAGGGCGGAGAACACCACTCACTCATGCCCTCAGTTAGTCATTCAGTCAACACTCACTGAGCCTTTCCCTGAGTATCCAACCCAGTGTTAATCAGCTGAAGGAGCTGAGTGTGGTGGCTCACGCTTGTGAGCCCAGCTACTGAGATTACTGCAGAGGCTGAATTTAAAAGATTTCAAGTTTGAGGCCAGTCTGACCAACATAGTGATACTGTCTCAAAACAGGGGGTGCAGGGGATGTGTCTCAGTGCTCTGTGGATTCTATCCTCAGTACTGCAATCATAGTCAATCAAATAATATAAAGAGCCGAGCAAGAAAGACGGGATCCCTACTCAAGGACCCACGGACCAAGAGACGAGAAAACAGTAGGGACCTAAGGCCTGCTGCAGCAGAACAAAGGTCAAGGGTGAAAATGCAGTGGCTAACAGGATACAGCGTAGCATGCGTGAGTAGGATCATGACTTCAGCACTGGGCCAGACCTGAGTCTGACCTCTGTAGGAACCATGTGTGCCTCTTCTCAGCCAGGACAAGAACCCGCAAACGTTTTCTGGTGGAGCCCCATAGCAACTATTTCAGGTTCCCAGGGCTATACAGTGTCTGTGACAATGATTCACCTTTGCTCTAGTAGCGCAGCCATAAATGACATACAAGTGAGTTGGTAGAACTGTGTTCTAATAAAACTTTATATACAAAAGCAGTTGGCCGGCTGGATTTGGCCAAGCTCTGAATGAGACAGTGTGATCTTGGACACATTACAGAATCCTCCTGTCCAACGGCACCCCTCCCTAATGCAAAGAGCTAACCATAAGCCCACCACGATGTGTGTTGCATGGGAAGACACCACAGGTTAGCTGTCTCTATTACTATCACCAGTTGTATGTATATGTGGTATGTTTGCAGAGTGCGCAGGCCAATGCAGGAGGGGATAGATCACTTTGCTACAGCATATGATACAGAACCTCCTTGCCTTGCCTGTTAGGATCAGGCCACATCCCTCTAGGGCCAAGTCACTGTCCACAAAGTTCTCAACACTATACAATCTCCAGATCCTCACAAGCTTTGTATGAGTCAAGGAATTAAAGAAAGCGAATCTGTGCCTTCCTTAGACAACAGGTATGTACCTTAGCTTTACTTGATTGACCCAAGAGCCTTCACATTAAGCTACATTCTTAGTCTTTGTGTGTGTGTGTGTGTGTGTGTGTGTGTGTGTGTGTGTGTGTGTGTGTGTCTTGCCAAATTGCTAAATTGCTGGGACGGGGCTCAAACTAGGAATTGTCCTGTCTCACCCTCCCAGCATGCATGGATTACAGGCTGGGGCCACCCTGCTCATCTTGGTATCACTCTTCATCTCCACTGAAAATAAAATGTTTCAAGTCACACATCTTAAAAATGAAATTCATGCCAGTGCCAACCTGAGGTTCCATGAGATGCCAGTCCAGTCTCTACCCTCAGATGTATCTGACCCCAAGCAGAGAGTTAAACTGTTGCTGTTGGTCAATAAGGTAGCAACTGCTATGCCTGTGCCTGAATCAGACTCTGGACTCAGAAGGCCACCTTCCTGATGCACAAAAGATGTTCCCAAAACAGGACTGGGGCTGGAAAGGACAACTGGGTGTCTGTTTCCTGAAAATCATTAAGCAGTGCTGTAGAAAATTAACCTCACCTGCTCTCCTGGATCCTTCCCAGTGCCTGGCCATAGTAGAAGAGGCCCCAGCTGGAGGCCTTCAGGGTTGTTAAGATTTTTATTCTTCCTCTATTAATTTTAGTTAATAAATATCTCTGCCTAAGGGAACAGGATGGGGGAGGGGAGGTAGAGGGCTTCTTCTGAGCAAGCAGATAGCTCCTGGCCACATTCAGTTTAAATTACAGAGTCCTAACAAGGCCTGCCAGGGAGCTGTTGGCCAGGAGGCCAGAGGAGGTGACGCACACAGGGAAATGAGCGGTGCTACAAGAGGGTCTGGGCTCCCCTCTCTGCCATCAGCCTCTGGGAGCAGATGGCAGTGCCTTCTATTGACGTCCGCTCATCCGTGTCACCAGGGGCATGCTCTGCTGTGCTCTGGGAGGCCTGGTGCACACCTGCAAGAATTAATTACTGGAAAGGAGGAAGTCAAGGGCTCAGAGCAGCTGGACTGAGGCCTCCAGGCCAGAAGGCACCTCAGCTGGAATGATGCATGGCGGATCCTGCCCCTCCACGCTTGCATCCCAAAAGCCCCAAGAGCTCCTGTTTGATCCTCCCTGTCCTCCCACCCCCCCCACACACACAGAGCACAGCCCAGCCACACAACTGCCCTGAGGACCCCAACAAGCCCCAGTGCCAACTTTCGGACCCACTGAGATGCTTATTAACACACCTTTGTCTCTTTACTTGGACAATGCCTCAGGTGCCATCTTAGACCAGAAATTGACAAATTCCAGTCAACAAGCCAAATCTGACCCATGCCTTGTTTTTGTAAATAAAGTTTTATTGGAACACAGAAATGCCTATCATTGGAGTGCTGAGGATGGCTGCTTTTGCTGACACCTTAGGGTACAGGGACCATAAGGCTATGAACAGCCTGACTTATTTACCCCTGGCTCCTTACAGAAGTTTGCCCACCTCTGTCTGAGAAGCCAGGTTCTCCAAGAAGCTGTTGTCTCCAGTACCCAATTGATCTCACATCTCAAATGATCTTCTGGGATCACTGATTTATTTTCTTCTGCTAACCCTGCAATTTCCCCACTGAGTTATAACTGGTCCTTCCAATCTGACCCCTCCTTGTTTTGGAAAAAAGCTGACATTTTAGTAACTCTGCTCCCCAGGACTCTGAGGCTGACCATGAACATCCCATAGGCACCAAAGATATGTCTACTGCATGAATAACTGAATGAATGTGTGTTTTAATGCAGTGCTACATGAGCCCAAAAAGGCCAGGAGATGGAATTTATTTCTCTGAGCTTGGCAACAACTTTGTCAGAGGATGCACAGGGAATTCAGTGCCTTGGAATGAACAGAAACAAGGGGAAAGGGCCAAGCATTTATGCATCCAATGAAGAAGAAGCCTCAAGATGCCCCCTGGGGGAGGTGGCCGAGGATATAGCTCAGTGGCCTAAGAGGCACCTGGCAAGTGCAAGGACCCAGGTTCCAAAACCTGGCATGGCGGCGCACACCTGTAATCCCAGCACTGGGAAGGCTGAGACAGGAGGATCACTGCAAGCCTGAGCCATGTTGTGAGACCCTGTACCAAACAAACAAATGAATAAGTGATTTTTTTTTTAAACTTAAAAAAAAAAAAAAAAAAAAGATGCCCCACAGGGAGCTGCTCCCAGACCCAGCACGAGGGGAAGAGAGGGAAGCTGCACTGGCAGTTGGAACCCTGGATCCTCTAAGCCTGCTCCAAGGTGAGCCCCATATTCCAAGTTGTGTAGTGGCTTCCGAGGTAGCCCCCCCCCAACGCCCCTGCTTCACCCCTCTCATCGCACATTGCTATTTACTCTATTCACGCACTCTTCTCTGCTTGAGGTTGAGCTCCTGAAAAGCAGTAGCTGTTTGTGCTCCGGGTAGTCCCTGCCGAGTCTTGAGGCTCTGCGGGCACCAAAACATGTCCTGCACATGTGCACAGGGGCAGACGAATCCCAGCCATCGACTCTTCCCAGCTGGTGTACAGTGGGACTGGTACCCGGTGGGGCTTGGTTTCACCTCGCGGTAGACCCAAGGCTGGCTCCTGGACCTGTACGGAAGGACCACTGAGGTGTCCTATGTAAGGACGGTCTGGATTGTCTTAGGGGCCTCCTTGAGTCTGGCTTGCTGAGGTCACAACCTTGTCTTTGGAGAGCTCCACCATCACAGCTACCAGTTTCTGGATTCATTTCTGGGGCCACAGCTGTCCCCACACTTGTTCTTGCCCTTCTAGATGTGACTTTTCTACCCCACCCTGAGAGCCCCAACCCTAGATCCCATTATCTTAAATCAAAGGCCAGCCAGCTGCCCTCTGGCTCAAAATGCCATCTTGAAGTCCATGCATGGTTCAAAAGTTGGCCCGAGAAAGAATTTTTATAGTCCCTCCCCCCATTTATCACAGTAAAAGCTTCATTTCAAACCCTATTAGATAGATCAAAGATCAAGACAGGGAGCAGTGCCGTCCCTTTCTCCTCTCGAACAATGAAGAGATTTAGGGCATTTAATTTGTCAAGCAAGTGACATTCCCTCCCAGATGTCTGGCGCCTGCCAGTGGCAGGACAGAGAGACAGAGGAGAAGAAGCAAAAAAACAACGTAATTACAACAAAGATTTGCTTAGAAGCCATAATTTCTACTTGGCAAATGAAGTCCCCCTAAGGATTCCTGCACTTTCTTTTACAGAAGTCTAGCTCTTTGCCCAAGCAACCTCAATCCAGAGACTAATCCTAAAATTCTTCCTTTCATTGTGCTAAAAACAATAACTAGAATCATGTATTGAAAGTACCAGTGCTGTGCAAAACGTGTCATTTAACCTCTGCCTAAGCAACTACTGGTTTGCATAAACAATGGCATACAAGGGCTGGCCAGATAACTCAGTGGATTAGAGTGTCTGCTTAGGCAGATGCAGGGACCAAGGTTCAATCCCAGGCATGCTGCACCAGCCCCGCCCTCGCGGAATGAGACTGGGTATGGTGGCACGTGTCTATAATCCTAGTGCTTGGGAGGCTGAAAACAGGAGGATCACTACAAGTCCAATCTGTATAGTGAGACCCTGTACTAAGTGCTTAAAAAAAATTGCATGCAGAACTGCATGATAGACAAAGGAATTCTACAATATAATCAGAGTACTCTGTGATAGTAACTGAACCACGTTTAATGGCTTAAGAATGATTCTTTACCCACCCCCTAGATTTTTCTTACCTACTGTGTTTTGTGTTCTGTGTCACAACTCCATCATGAGAGGTAAACATTTGTTCGAATCAAGAGAATGAAGGGCTCTGGGGAAGAATGGAAATCAGATTGGTTGAGCATGCCATTTTTGGATCGAGTGACAGTGACTTTCCCGAAGGTTGTGTTGACAGGACTTCCAGGGAGGAGACAGGCAGCTGTGCCTTTGATCCTTCAGCCATGATTCAATCAGGCCAAAATGCATCATGGAATTTCTACCCATTCTCTACGCTAGTGATGGCAAAGCTTTTAGAGCGTTCAATGATACAAACAGCCTACTGTGGCATGCATGGCATAAATTTCCCACCACGGCTCTATGCCCAGCTCAGGACTCCATTAGAATGTCACCTAGTGGCACCTACTCACTTTGGCTGTCATGGTCACCCTTCCTTTCTGCTTAAGACACATAAATACTCCCTGGTGAGTTAAAAATATGAAAGGATCACATCTGGTAACCATGTTGCCTTTCGCTTGGGCACTTTTTTATACTCTTGGGCATCTCCTCCTGGGGCGGGGGAGGAACCAGGTTCTGGTCCTCTCTGGATTACCAGTGCATTCCCCAGAACCCAGGCCATGATAAGAACCCAGCAAATATTTGCAGAAGGTTCCATTTGAATAATCCCATTCATTTCGCATCTTGTCCAAGAATTTTTAAAACTAGTAAGCATTAAGGATAAATTTCCAGAGGAAAACTTCCAATGAACAACTTATTTCAGACTGGGTGCATCTTGGAGAGAAGAACTGGATTAATTTGGAGAGAGCCACAGAGGAAAGAGCTCATCTTTCAGTGACACCAGAATCTTCTACGCAAAGCTCTAAATACAATTTCCTACCTCTATGGCTTTGTGAGTGTGTTTCCTCCACGTTGGCAAAGTAAATTCAATGTTTTGGGGTGAGAATTTTACTTTAAGGAGATACTGCTCCAACTTCAGTCATTCTCTGGCCATGTCCTAAAGTCCTGCCATCTCTAAATATTATCTTATTCACTGACTTTCTGTAAGTCAACTTTTAGAAAAGTCTTACCTTAAGTAATAAATAGCACCCAATGGATGCAAGATGTGGTGTCCAAGAATTCTTGCCTACCATAGTTTATTGTCTGTAACAATAAAATATTAAAATAATTTCAAATATTTAAAGTTGCCCTATGCATCACTTAAAGTCATCTCACCCAAAGCATTTAAATCACTGCCCTAAAGTGTTGTTCCACAAGAATAGAGTTACAAGGTAGCATCCTCTCCCTTTGACAAGATTCTAGTCACAAAGATCATAGTCCAGATCTCCCTTAGCAACTGGTCAACACCATCCAGGAAGCAGAAGGACACGGAATCTGGAGTCAGATAGAGCTGCATTTAAACTTGGATTTGCACTATTTAGCCATGACTTTAAGCAATTCACCCACCCTCAGTGAGCTTTTGTTTCCTTCTCTCTAAAATGGGCACAAAAACAGTACCTACCTCCTATGGAATACTGGTGAGAGGATAAATCAGAAGCATTTTAAGTCATAAGTAAGCCATGGGTATACAATTAATAATCCATAAGTCAGAATGTACTTATTCTTTTTGGAAGTACTAGGGATTGAACCCAGGGCTTCTCCACTGAGCTACATCTCTCTATCTACAAATGTAAGCAAGTGGTATGACTGCAATATAGCAGAGAAGGATATTGCAATAACTTTTTTATTTGTTATTTTGAGACAGGGTCTTGCTAAGTCACTAAATTGTCCAGGTTGGATTCAAGATTGCAGTCATACTGCTCAGCCTCCCAGAGTTCTGGAATTACAGGCATGCACCACCGTGCCCTGTTAAGAATGCTTTTATTGTCACTTGCAATATCTATTCATTCAACCAATATGTACAAAATATGTGGCACATTCTCACAAACCACCCAGTGGAAAGCAAGAGTGGCAAGGTCTTGGCAGAGGCAAAAGTGTTATGGCAAGGACAGTTTAGGGAATAAAACAGGTTAGAAACAACCACAAGCACCATCAGAGAGGAGGTGAGGTAAACCACAAGGGTGCTGGGAACTAATACAGATGCCTCCAACCAAAGCTAAGGCCAGGCCAGGGAAATGCCATAGGAGGATGCTAAGACACATGGCTAGACTGGCCTGTTTTGAATACTGTCACTTTTACTTTGCAACCAAAGGATGATACTGACAAGAAGAAGGATTGGGAAGGCAATAATAGCAGCTAGATGCAAGTATACCCAAGACTGCCAAGAGGCCGCCATGTCTGGGAGGCTTCTTGGGCAACCCACTGGAAGAATTCTCAATCTCCTCAGCCATCTCAGATGAGAAGGAAGCTGTCAGGAGAAAAGGATATTTAGATCACACCACTTGCTTACTTTTGTAAAAAGTTACTTGATTGTCAAAGTTATGGCGCAAAAAAAGAAATGATGGGAATGTGTCTGCAGCATTCAGCCAGAAGAGGATTCTACTGGCCAATTCTGAAATCATTTGAGCACTGAGATAAGATGACAGCTTATCAAATGAAATAAGAATCATGAAAGAGAATCATGAACCTACCTTGATATAAACAAGGAAGGAAAAGACTTTGTTCTTTCAGTAGAAAACTGAGTAGTACACGTGGAATAAACAATAGACTTTAAAAATCATTAGGAAACCACTATAAAAATAATCTCTTAAGGCAGGAATCATCAAAAGGTGTTCAAACTTGGTGAAATTTTGGAAGCAAAAATATTTATATCATTTCAAAGGATCTCCCCACAAGGCACTTATACATGTGGAAGTGTAAAACAGTAACTTTCCAGGTGGCAGAACCTAACTTCATCAAATGATCTTAATTGGCACTACCATCATGGGTCAAATTGAATTTCTCCTATGGTATGCTGAGAATTCTGCTTCATTACTGTACAACATGAATCGAGTCATAAGGAAAACTCAAGGCAATCAAAAAAAGATGGTCTACAAAATGAAATCTCTGAACTGTTCTAGGTTAAAGGAAATTAAGGAATTCTGATCATTAGATGCTTTGAATGACCTAGATTTTTCTTTTGATATAGGTAGAATATTTTTGAGACAACTGAAATTTGAATAAGGTAGAGAATAGATAATAATATTGTCTCAGTTACTCTTCTCTCATTGCTGGGACACATATTCAACCCTCAAAATGAAGGTTTAGCTCACAGTTTCAGTCCGTACGCAGCTGGCTCCAAGACAGAGCACCCACGGCAGAGAGCAACCCTTCATGGTAGTGCAGGGAGGAGAGAGCAAAAAGAGTGGCAGCAGGTCAGGCAGCTAGCCAGCCTCTCATCCCTTATTACACTGTAAGGCAAATTCCTTGCCCCAGGGCAAGTGTAGCATGCACACCCACAGTAATCAACCACAAATTCTAGAAGCTTCCCCATGACTGCAAGAAACTTTGGAGGGACAGCCAGACATAAACCATAACAAGTATTTTATCTGTTGATGTTCTAATTTTGATCATTACTCTATGACTAATGAAGAGACATATCTTGATTTTAGGAAACATACACCAAATACACACCAAAGAAGGCAACGGAAATAGGCACCATGTCTACAAATTACTCGAGAACTGTTTAGAAAAAAATGAATGGTTGAATGGACAGACAGACGGGCAGATGGATGAGCAGACACACAGAAAGGTCGAGGCATGCAATTCATTATTAACACTTGAGAACCTGGAAGAAGGGAATTATTTTAGCATTCTTATAACTTGTTTGTAAATTTAAAATAACATCAATGACCTCTTTTTTTGGTACAGAGGATCAAACCCAGGACCTTGCTCATGCCAGGCAGGAGCTTATCCTGCTGAGCTATCTCCCTAGCCTATCAATGACATTTTTTTATGAAGAGTTGATGGCTCAAAATTTTTCCATTGTGAGCATTTATTTGAAGATTCAAATCAACCTTGTGAATCTTTAAAATTGGGCAAGAATATAAAAAGAAGACTGCTTACTCTTAAATCTCCTCTTCTTTTAAATCAGTGCTATCCTCTTTACTAGAACAGTTATGTCATGAAAAACATCCATCTCTGAGTCACTGGGCCCCAAGCTGTGACCAGGGTATGAATGATAAACAATGTCTACTTCACCTCTCTAAGGTGTGGTTTACCTAGAGAGCACTGTCCTGGAGCTATATAGTCTATTCAACCACCTGGGGAAACTATTGAAAGGGACTATTGATGTGATGGCCATAAAACTAGACCAAGACAAAACAAGACTTCCACCTTCCCCAGGCAAAGGGGCTATATAGTGCAATCAGCCAGCCATCAATCAGCTGATGACCACATCAGCCAATCACACATCAGCAACATCAGCCAATCACCACATTAGCCACATCAGCCAATCACCAAGCATCTAGAAAAAGCAACTACACCACTGAGCCTAACAACAATGCCTTCTTAGATGCTCATTTCAGCTCTTCATTACTAAACCCTCATGAGAAAGCAAGTGAACTGAATCTCCATCAACCAAGATTTGCATCACCCCATTTCTATAATTGGCAATGTCTTGCTCAATCTTGAGATCCCTGGTTCCCTGCCCCACAGCATTGCTTAATATGCTCCCAGAGGAGAGAAGGAATGACCAATGTGTGAATAAGCAAGTGACTTATGGGCAAAATGGAGAAAATGACAGTTCAGTTTTCCAGCACACGAGCTACACTATAGCACTATCTGATTGGCCCTCAATATAAACACAGGCTCTGTATAGAAGAACTCAACCAACCACAGACCAAAACGGGGGTTTTTTTTTGTTTGTTTGTTTGTTTGTTTGTTTTTTAATTGTGCCTGCACTGGAAATGTGAAGATTTGTTCCTTGTTGTTACCTAAATGATACATTATAATTATTTACATGGTGCTTACATTGTGTTAGATATAATAAGTCACTTGGGATTTAAAGTATATATTAGGAGGACATGCACAGGGTGTATGCAAACACTATGTCAAGTTATGTTAGGGACTTGCTCATCTGTGGATTTTGGAAATACTCAAGCATCTAAAACTTTTCAAGTACTAGCACAATGCCAAAATACCCAAACTATTTAACGCATAAAATTATTTAAAATATGGTATAAAATTACCCATAGGCTATATAAACTGTATATGAAACATATAAGCTGTGTATAAGACATAAATGAATTCTGTGTTTATGTTTAGGTCCTAGTCCCAAGATAGCTCATTACACATGAGCAAAATCAAAACAAAAAATCCAAAACACTTCAGATCACAAATGTTTCAGATAAGGGATATTCAACCTATATAATAACTATCTTTCCTGTTTACTGTATGAACCAATTGCCCCAAAATATGTGGTATACCAGGCTCACTATGCATATTCAGCCATTGTTAGCCACCACCTCCTTGAATATACAGTAATATCTGTCCCAAGAACTTATGTACTCTGGGCACAGGGCACAGCCCAGCTGTAACTGGGTTACTGAGTCTTCCCTGACAAACATAAGACTTAATCAGCCACACTCTATGACCCACTCCTTAGAAACCAAGGGAAGAGATGGCCAAGCTCAAGTCTAAGATGAGCTTCTCCATGGTTTAGGCATGGAACTTTTCTTACCAGAGGCCCAAGACTTAGCAGAGAGATTTTCTGACTCAACAAACAGAAGGCAAAGAACAGAGGCAACAGTCCACAGCTACACGGTGGGGACTACAGCATCACTCTGTGTCAGAGCAATTGTCCAGCAAGCACCAGGCCCTCGGCTCCATCCCTAGCACGTGAAAGAGCCGTGCTGAGCGCATGGCCGTTCACAGTTGTGCTCCCTACAGCACCCAGACAGAGGCCAGAAGAGGTGATAACAAATCTGGAAGTTTCTTTCTCTTTTTCCAAATGAAAGGTTCACCCTTGACCCACCTAACGTCATTCATTTCATGCCTGAACAACATGTGTTGTTTTCATGAATTAGAATTCAGGACCTGGAATCTAGGAGGGGGGCACTAGGTCAAAGCTACTCAGGAAGATGGAACCTAGATAGAACTATCTCATGCAAAGTAATAACAAAGCTTTATTTTAAAATCTCATAAGCATGCATTTTGTGAGAAATGATTATCTAATTATACAAATATATAACATATATTCTATAACTGTAAATTATAGGAAACTATCAAAGACATCACCTATTCAAAATTAAAAATTCAGTAGTAAGGGCTGGCAAGATAGTTCAGCAGACTAAGTACCTGCTTAGGCAAGTGCAGGGACCAGGGTTCGATCCCCAGTACCACATGATGTGCCAGCCCCCCACCTCAGGTGCACTGAGCCAGTGACTGAGTCCAGGAGTGTCTGTGCACACCTGTAATCCCAGTGGTGGGGAGGCTGAAAACAGGAGGATCATTACAAGTCTGAGCTGCATAGTGAGACCCTGCACCACATACATGAAATTTAAAAAAAAATTCAGTGGTAGAGCACTTGGCTAGCATGTGTGAGGCAGGGGGTTTGAGGCCTGGCACAGAGACAGAGAGACAGACAGAGACAGAGACAGAGAGATAGAGAGATTGATTCGGTATGAACTAGCCACAAGACCATAAGATTTTTCAAGTGAAATCATAGGTAAAGGGTGAATACCACACCATCCCTCCTGCATGAGGTTTTCACCTTCTACTAACTTTCTAGCTCTGATGCTCTCAATACCTGACACAAAGGAAATGTCACTGTTTCAGCGGGTCACATTGTTCAGAGCGGCATCACATTGGACTGGTAGACTGCATTTGAACTGGGAATTCTCTGCCTGAACCTGAAATACCCTACATGAGGAACCTGTGCCTTCAGGAGTGTTGGAGTGTCACAGCTATTGGGACTTAGGAATTACGCTGATATACACTGTAAGAGCGGATTCCCCAACGTCAGAATGATGGTCCCTGTCCCTGCTCAGTGTGGGTCTCATCACCCTACTTGGAAGTGAGGGGCCCAGAAAAATGGCCCCCAGGGAGCCACAGAAGAAACACAGGTGTCACCCATGTCCTCCTAGCACACTCTAATAACGTGTGTACTCACTGACACCTAGCAGAAAACACTGGTCAAACACAGTGGATGAAGCCTTTTGTCTTAATGAATATTTGTTATCCATAATCTAATCATTCTCCTCTTGCCCTTATAAATACATTAGAGTCCCTTGTAACTGTTAGCACAGTGATCGTAGGTGTGTGCCAGGGAGCTTCAGTGCTTGCAGATAATTAGTTTTTCTAAAATAGACAAAAGGATCCCTCCTGAAATTGTATTTACATAATGAATCTATCCAGCCAATCCTATTCTCGTCTAAATTACAGACACTATAGCCTCAGCCATGCAAGAGGTCTGAATTGGTCTGCAACCAAGAGAGGTTCGCATGCAGCTATAGCACATGCATGCTCCTGGGCCTTGCAGCCTGGTTCTCCCTGCTCCTGGGCCAGCTGAAAATTGTGACACCCTGCCCCAGAAGGGTGTGGGCACAAATGGGTCCCTGAAGAATGATACAGAGGTTTGAAAGCAGAGACACACACCGGTGATCCTCTAGGTGTGTGCTGGAAACAACAGAAGAAGTCGTAACGAGCCGGGCATGGTGGCACACGCCTGTAATCCCAGCACTTGGGAAGCTGAGGCAGGAGGATCGATGCGAGTTCGAGGCCAGCCTGGGCTGCAAAAGTGAGCTCAAGGCCAGCCTGACCTGCATAGCAAGACCCTGTCTCAAAAAGACAAAAAAAAAAAAAACAAAAAAAAACAAACAGAAGAAGTCGTAAAAGCAGCATATTGTGGGATGATCATAAGTAGGTCATTCGCATAGAGGCAGGACCACCAAACGCCACGCTAGTGACAGGATAGTGCAATTCCAGTTAGAAAGAACGAGAACTAGACACACTATACGCACACACACACACACACACACACACACACATCAGAATACACAGGTATGTGAGGATTAATAGCAGAACATGAGCAGCAGTTATAGTAGCTCTCTGGCAAGGCGAAGGCAGACTTTTACCTTTTGTTGCTTACATTGTATAGCGCTTGTATTTTCAAAATAAAGAAGAGTCTAGGAATTGCTTCTGTAATTAAAATCACAGTTTAAAACTGCCTTTAGAGAGGATTTTCAAAAAAAAATCCAGAAAATTCCTTTTTTAATACTGAGTACCTCTGCATTTAGAATGATTCCATTTATTACATTTTACCTCATTCATATCCTATGACAAGAAAGTGCAAGTTATTGTATCCTAGGCAGATAAATGAGGGAATCTACAGGCATAAAAAAATGCTGCACGGGCCAGGCGGGATGGCTCAGTGGTCTAAAGCGCCTGCTTGGGAAAGCTTGGGCGGCTTCAGGGACCGCGGTTCGATCACCGGCACATGCTGCACCAGCCCTGCCTTTGGGGCGGGCTGAGCTGGCCATAAAAATTAGCGACTAAACAAACAAAGGTTCTGAAACAAAAATAAAATAAATAAATAAAATTAAAAAAAAAAAAAAACGCTGCACATGTAAGTTCTATTAAGGTGGGGTCCTTAAGGTGAAGGTTAATCTTAGGATGCAGGTCAGAATCTTTAAGATTTCTCCTCCTTAAACTTCTAAACAGATAGCAGGAAGGAATCCATGTTATGTATTCAGATAATGTGGCCACAAAGCCAGGGAGCCTCCAAATATTGGAATATAGAGCTTCCTGGTAACTTGGCACCGCCATGTCCGACTGCATCTACAGGACTACGCCTATAGATTTCTGTCATTATTTCTTCATCCTTTTTCCATTATGACCCCCTTAGGATCCTTTTAAGATCTGCTCCCTAGTCTCTACCCCAAACTCCAAAAGAATGTTTAATATCAGATTTTGTTGAAAATGATAGCCTATCATTATGGCGGGTAAATACCATCCTCTTATGTCTAATGCCTCATTTTCTTCATCTGTTCATCCAGAGAGCAGCACCCAGGTGAATTCCACTTCTCGATTACTGCCACTACATCCAATTACCAGGTGTTAATAAAAAAAAAAAAATTATTAAGTATTTAAAGAAATGGAAACTACATTGATTTGATTGTGGTCCACTGTATCCATCTATCAAGTTATTACACTGCACCCCATAAATATACGCAATTAAAACAATAATAATACATAAAAATTTGAAAGTTTAGTACAACAGATACATTACTGTACATACGATATGTAGCTCTTGTACTGTGGTTGCCTGGGGGGGGGCACAAACTATTAAAGAATCCAGGGTTTTCCTGCCTCATTCGAGAGAATTTTTGCTCCTCCAACAGTACTTTCAGCTCTGTAGGAAATGACTGTTGTATGTTCCATGTATGTGTTCACACAACTTTCCATTTTTTCCATGTTCTTGATAACATTTCCCAAATTGGTGAGACAGATAAGCTACTGCAGAGAGCTTCCTGTTTTCTTGCCATGCTCATTGTGAAATACCAGGGCCATGACAAACACCCAGCAGACATCGGATCAGAGCCACGGAGGATGTGCCCAGGAGCACCACGGCTAGCAGAACTAAAGCTGGCCTTCCTCCATCTCGACACCTCCCAGGGTACAGGGTGCTTGGAAAATCTCAGGGACAAAGATGCTCTTGAAGGATTTGGGTCCTATTCAGAAAGTCTTCTGAAAGACTTCTGAAAGACTTCTGAAACTTCACTTCACCCCATGAGGGAAAAATAAAGGGGGGTCACAGGGTGCCAGGTTAGTAACAGACTGTGCCCAACAGGACCATGGGGCTGAAGAAGAGAACCAGCCAGGAGAGGACAGCTCAGTCAAGTAGCTGGAAGCATCTGGGGCTGCATTCCATGAGACAAAGAGCTGACTTCCCAAATCGTTTCATCTATACATTCATACAGGTTCATTCTAGACTCAAAGCTAGTCCAGAATGGGAAAAGCCACAGATCAGGGGCAAAATAATCACACACACACACACACACACACACACACACACACACACACACACAGAATTTTCAAGAAATAATGATGTATAGCAATATATTCTACTGCAGAGTGGTCATTTCTTTTTTATAAATGTTGATCCCTGCTCATTAACATGATACCACCATGCACTAATGGGTCATCACCTTAGAGTTTAAAACATAAATACACTCCAAAGTCTTTAATGCATAGATGAGAAAGCTCAAAGTTTGCAAGGTCAAATCCAAGGTCCAAAGGCCACTTTCTTATAGAATCAGAACCAGCTTACATCAAAGTAAACACAGCAGTCTAGTAATTAGAACTCAACTCAATCAATTCCACCTCTTCCTGCATCTCTCTGGCCAGAATTCATTTCTACCCCTGCCCTGCTGTCCACATTCCAAGGTATGATTATCACTGTTTTAATATGGTGCCAGGGCTTCCTGCATCTGAGGTAGGCTTTCTACCATTGCTCTCTAGCCCAGATTGTCTTGACCTTTTTTGGCACCCAACGGCCAGCTGCCCTGATGTCCCTCTAAGTGTAGAAGCATAGTTCCAAGCCAAGCAGTTTTGGCACTGCCCACATCTCCAGACTGACCACTGTGCTCCTGTCCTTTCCTGTTCTTTTGTCATGAGTCCTACATCCTCCAGGTGGGACAGGAAGGCTTCTTGGAGGAGGGGCTGAGCTTCCTAACCCTCACAGAAGAACCCTGGTGAGCAGGGGGTTCATAATGCCTCATGAATCCTGATAAATGATACCCCAAAACACTGAAAGTGGGTGCTTCGGTGCTATCTGCGTCAGTTCCTCAGGGGCCTGGGGAAAGGCCAGCATTCAAAATCCAAAGAGCAGCCTGTCTCCCTGGGGTCCTACTTTAGATTAAAAGATCATGAATCCTGGAAGCCTCTTTCAGTCAGGCCCCATCTCTCTTAGCATGCCCAGCATGAATGAGGGGAGCACGTGGAGCGTAAGGCAGCCTCCGAACCCTCTCCCCACATCCACCTTAGCAGTTCACACCCCAGCCCTCCAGGGACTCTGTCCACCATCCTTGCTTTGAGGGCCCACGAGCTGCCAACCACGATGGCTCTCACAAGACCATGATAATCAAACTCATCCCATCAGAGATGTATCCGTCCCTGGCTTGAACCTCTGAGGTCCCAAGTATGTCATATGTCACCAGTCAGATTACCCACACCAGCTTCAGTGATATTCATAAAATCGCATTTTCCATGCCTTGGCGCCTGAACAGAGTGACTCACTCCCTATATCAGGGCTCCTGAAGAACTATGGGCTGCGCCAAATCCAGTCAGGCACCTATTTGTACAAATAAAGTTTTACTGGAACACATCCACACCCGCTTTGCGGGCTACTGTATGTGGCTTCATTTGCTCTATAGGGCAAAGCTAAGAATGTGCAGGAGAGAGCCTGGCCTACAAAGCCAACGATATTTACTACCCAGCCTTTTACAGAAAGGTTGCCTGTGTGTACCACACCTGACATGCTTAATTCTTGAGTCTCATTTTTGTCCCTGCCGGGCTCCCATGACCACAGAAGCCTTCTGTCCATCTGCCAGCTCCCACTGTACAGCTGTAGAGTGCTTCCTTCCACCCTGAACTGAGAGGAGTCTTGGGAGCAAAGCCCTCATTATAGAAAAAGAACAGCGCAGCAGTACTATCTTACCTTCACTCTATGTGTAACTGATAATAACTGGATAAGCTGGATACAGTGAAAGTTGGTGCCACTTGCTTCTTTTCATGCATTTCAAAGTGGCTGCCAGAAACCCGAAAGCTAACTTAGAGAATGCATCCTATTGCTAGGGGACAGCTCTAGGTCAGACTCCACAGGGGTCAGCAAAGGCCTCAGGAAGGGCCTAAGTGGTGCATATTTCGGGGTTTGTGGGCCTCACTCAACTCTGTCGTTACACGAAAGCAGCTACAGATGGTTCATACAGGAACGAGCTTGAGGGTGTCCTGATACGTCTCACTCACAAACTCAGGTCCCAGTCCCTGACCCTTCCTTTGCCAACCCATTTCTAGAATATTAATAGCATTTTAAAAGAGGCTTAATCCTGGGAAATTCCGTGCAATTCACTTCTGCAGAGCCCTCAGGGAAAAGTCCCATTTCACTCAACTAAAGTTGGGAATGAGGTCCACTGTGGACTCCCCAACCCACGGGCTCTTAGAGGCACGAGGCCGCCCTTGCAGCCCAGGGACTCTCTCCCCCTAACACCTGCCAGCTGCACTCACTTGGGTGTGTGGGCCTCGTCCACGCGGTGACCCAGCTGGAACTCATGGGACTTGCTCCGGTGCAGGGCCGTGAAGCCTGGGATCAGGTGGATCAGCTTTCGAGAGGAGGGCGGCGGGGTTCCCGGGGGCTTCAGCTTGTTCTTCCTCCTCATGGGCGGCGTGCCTGGTGGGGTCACCGTGGTGACGATATTTGGGGTGCGCGGTGGGGTGCGGACAGTGTGCCGCTGCCGGGGAGATGGGGGCAGGGACCGGTGGCCCGACTCCAGGGGCGGCGGTGGGCACAGGCCTGGGTAGGCGTCCACAGTAAGCCTGTCCACGTGAGTGTACACGGGGGTCCCGGGCGTGGGGCTGGCGTGACAGTAGTGTTGCACACACTTGGGCTGGACTCGGGGGCTCTGGGAGAGGTGGGTGCGGATCCACGGCGTGGGCTCCGGGGCACACACGGGATTGTTTTCCTTGCCCGTCTCTGTGGTGGGCCACTGGATGGTCCAGTCTTGTTTGGAGAGGTTCCCTCCTGAGTTGGAGCAGAGAAGCAGAGAGACAATGGGTGAGTCGGGAGGAAGCGAGGCGCCTTGCTGTATACGCACAGCACCTGACATCCCGCGCACCTTGTAGGCCAAGCACAGCGCAACATGCGCGCCTGACATCCCACGCATGTTATGCTACAACGCTCCTTGCCTTGTACATACCTTACATTGCATGCATGTTAAGCAATATGTACGCCACACCATACATACTTTACAGCATCTCACATCATATGCACGTCCTGCAACAAGCACCTCACATCATATGAGCGGTACCTCATATGTGCCTTCCATCTTATGCCCATTACAGCCCACACATATCACACATATGCAGATTATGTCATATTATCATTGCTTGTCCCCTTACATGTCACAATGCAGGCCCTTTACATCATAGGTCTACCCCACCACACATGTTAACCCCTTGCATATTATACAATCTGTGATTTTTTTTTTTTAATGTATTTGGTACAGGCTCTCCCTACACAGCTCAGACTCACAGTGATCTTCCTGTTTTCAGTCTCTCCAGTGCTGGGATTACAGGCATGCGCCATCACATCCAGCTGGCAGCCAGCCCAGGGGGCGGGAACAGCACAGCATGTAGTGCTGGGGATCAAATCCCAGTCCCCGCTCTTGCCTAAGCAGGCGCTTGGTCTGCTGAGCTATCTCGCCCGCCCTACTATATGCAAATTATATCACGTGTGTGTGTTACATCATCTACACATTCTACTCATTAGGACATTTGCAAAAGCCAGCCACACCCTCTAGACCTCGCCAAGAAGAGAACTGAATCCTTTTATTCCCTGATTCAACCTCCTCGATTCCCATAGCACAAATGCCCAGAAAAGCAATGAGAACATTTTTGATATATTGGGTCAAATGAAAATTGGTATCACTTCCCTTTTTAAGCTGCCAAGTGCTCCAGCAGTTCTGGGGGGCTTCAGGTATTCTCAAGCATAAATTTTCCCTTTTGTGGTGATTTTGCCACCTGACCCCCGTGGGAGACCCACAAATTCTCCAGAAGCGCAGCTCATGCGTGGCCCCTCCCCAACGTCTGCCGTGGCCTCTGCCCTTGTGTTCTGGGTGCACGTTGCTGGGTGCGCAACGAGCACTTCCAGAACGCCAATGAGGCGTCAAGTGCTGTGCTCGGTAGAAGGGCCGCGGATAGCAGCAGCAGCAGCAGGCAAGGCCCCGGTCCCCGAGGCCGGCTCGCTGCCAAAGCCCAGCAAGGAGAGGCGAGCAAACGCGCTTGCTGAAGCATTGCGTGTGGCTGTAGCACTGACAGAGAAGGGAACGGTATGATAGGACTAACGGCAGTGCCATGGGGTACGGCCCACACAGTCAGGGATCACTGCACCGCCATAAACAGGAACCCGGATCGACCGCCAGAGAATTATGCTACGTGAAAAGGGCTAAGCTCAAATGCTACACACCGTCTGATTCCTCCTACATGGCATATGTGAAATGGCTACACTTTAGGAAAAGAGGATGGGTTGCTGGTTGCCAAGGCTGCTTAGAAGGAAGCAGATATGGCTATACGAAATCTCTCTCTCTGTCTCTCTCTGTGTCTCTGTCTCAGTGTCTCTCTGTCTCTCTGTCTCTCTGTTTCTTTATCTCTCTACCTCTGTCTCTCTCTCTTTCTCTCTCTCTCTCTCCCTTTTCACTCTATTTCTTGTTTATGGTTTTGTTTTTGTTGTTATACAGGGTCTCGCTAGGTAGCTCAGACTACCTAGTTAGTGTTCCTCCTATTTTCAGCCTCCCCAGCACTATGGTTACAGATGTGCTCAGCAGCTGTCTCAACACACCCTGGGGCAGAGCCAGTGCAGCATGTGGTGCCCGGGATCAAACCCTGGCCCCTGAGCTTAACTAAGCAGATGCTTAGCCCACTGAGCTATCCCGCCAGCCCTTCACCACTCTGTTTCTCTGAGTATATATTCTAAAATTTATGTCCAAATAGATCCTTTGTAAAAAAGAAAAAAGCAAGTGAGCAAGCAATACAACGCATGCTACATAGTCCACGCATTTGACTGCAGTGAAGTACATGAAAAGCTTCAGCTGATGAAATTACACAGAACGAAATACACACGCCACCCACATACAAGAAAGATGGGGGGAACCTGGAAAGGGCCCATGCACTGCATCAATACTGGTATCATGACCAGGGTACTAGTTTTACAAAACGTTACCATCAAGGGAAACTGAACAAAGTGCATGAGGAATCTTGCTGTATTATTCTTTACAAATGCTTGTGAACCTACAAGTGCCTCGAAATGTTTAATTAAGAAATTAAAAATGAAACCCCAGAGCAGAGTGTTCATGGGAAGCCTCCTAAGGGAAGAGAAGCATAAGCTGGCATCCAAAGGACAAGAAGGGGACGTCATTACGCCAACAGCTGGGACCAGGCACATGGCGGGGAGGGAACAGTGAGGGCGGGGTCACAGCACAGCAAGAGTGGATTTGCTGCTGCTGCTGCTGCTGCTGTTATATTTTAGGTCTTCCCGAAGTATTAAAAAGAATGGAGAATTTCTGTTAAGATCCCACTGTAATGATTTAGATTCTCAGCCTTGACAAAAGTTAAATTAAAAAAAATTTAGACCCACTAGTGAATTAACATTTTCTACCATTCTGCTGTATTGAGAGACACCTGCAAAATCAATCTAGTTAAAGACAAGACCTCCAGGCAACATCCGTGCTAAGAGATGTCAACACAGAAAGGTCAACTAATAAGATATTCAGGCTTCAAAACCTCCTAAGGTGGACAGGACTTGCTCTCCTGGGTGCCTCTATGAAGGTGGCGCTCCCCGCCATGGCGGGGAGGATGGCATGGAGAAGGGTGTCCTCACCCAAGGCTGAAGGAGCAGCCGAGAGGGGGCATCATCAGGCCTAGGACTGGGCTGCAGTTCAGGCTCTACACGAGCTCAGTGGGGAGCAGCAGAGGGTTTGAAAAAAGAGAGCCCCTTGACCTGGTGTTCATTCTTCAACATTCACACAGGGTGCTGCGTGGACCACAGTGCCCAGGAAAGGGTGTTCTAGGGACCATGCAAATGATACCACCTCTGAAGCTCAGGGCAGGGCCATCGCAAAGATGAAAAAACAGATGGCACAGAAATTCAGATGGCTCAAGCTGTCACTTAGATGTGAAAGCTGCAAAGGTGACACAGGGAAGCAGGGAGCAGAAGACAGTCAGTGAGGTGGGGAGGACCTTCAGGAATGCAGAGAGGACGGCTGATGGCACACGTGCAGGAGAAACAACCTCTCGTGTTCTACAGCACAGGAGGGCAGCGGTGACCGATGGTGGTGAGGTGTAAGGATCCAAAATAGCTGGTAGGGGAGATTTTCAATGGTCCTAGTGCAAAGAAATGGTAAATGTTTCAGGGGATGAATGCCAGCTACACTGACGTGATAAGGAAGCATTATGTGCACCTCCTGGATTGACAAGCTGCAGCCCACAAATATGCATAAGTACTAAGGGTTGATTACATTTACATTAACAAAAGGGAAAGCCAGCTGGTGTCAAAGGAGCAGGGGCTAGAGGGACCTGGGGTGCTCCATTTTTAAAAAATATATATTTTTATTATTTTTTTACAATAGTTAATACATTACATAATGTTGCCTGCATCATAGTTGTTCAGAGTACAGATGGAGACATGATTTCTCATTTAAACATCATTAGTACAGATCTTTCTTTTCTTTGCACAAAGAGAAAGTAGTATATTTAGTCCAATATTCCACAACAGTAATAGTTCATCTGGCATTATCAGGGGCTGTTGACTTGAGTCTTTTACAACTCAGCACATTAATATGGCTTTCCTTTTTATACCTCATGGTTACGCTTTTCTGCTGGATGGTTAAGACCAAGATAAAGCAAGACCTATGTTACAAAAAATATGTAACTTTTATATCTGACAAGGTCAGTCAGGTCCCCTCAGGGTTTATCCTGGAACCATGTACTGCAATAAACAAAAAAAAAGGAAAGAAAAAAAGGAGATTTGGGGCACAAAGAAATTTCAACTGATAGCCAACAATAATAATTACTATAATGACCCTACTCAGGGCTAATTTGTGGACCATTTGCCAGTTTACCAAATGCTTTCAAGAACATTGACTCGCTGCCCCATTTTAATTTAAAACAACTCATTTTGCTATCACACATTTAATACAGAAGACATTAGGAAGTTCAGATAAGGACAGAGTCAGCGTTGGTCTGTGGCCGCCTCGTCATCTCTGTCAACCTTCAGCTGTTCAGGGGCAAAAATATCAGAAGACAACGCAATGGTTCTTCACTTGTTCCACTGGAACTGTTTTACATCTTACTTAATTTTTGTAACTCTGGGCCCAAAGGGCCATTTTTCTTTCCATTTTGTAGCTAAGGACATTGATACGCAGAGATGTGGCTGTGTCAGGGTCACATCAGAGATGATAATGGGAAGCCCAGTAATGAGCTCAGGCCTTTGGCCACTTCTCCAATCAGGGCTTCCACATGTCTGCCACAGAGAGCCAGGCCTGCATGTGCCGAAGACCACAGGCCATACTACATCAGTGCTGAAGCAAGGCCTTGTTTCTCACAAGCGTCTCCTCATGCCCTCTCCCAAGCTTTCTGGAACATTCTACGAAAGCCACCATCATTACATCTACCTTCAAATACATATGCGCACACATTAGCCAAGCAAGAATCAGCGTTGGAGTCAAACGATGTGGGCTCCATGTCTCGGTTCCTCTCTTACTGACTGCGTGACCTTGAGCACTCCTCTGGCCTCTCTGAGTCTTAGCTTTGCTGCCTGTGAAATGGGACCATAATAGAGCCTTCTTCAGAGAGGATGATGAGGATCAAATGGAATGACTCACTTATGTGCCTGGTGGAGCCCCTGGCACGTCGCAAATGGCTGCACACCTCAGCTACTCCAACTGCAGTTCTCAGCACCATGGTAATAAGAGTGCGTACCGTGCTACCCTCTCTGTGGACAGTGAGAAGCTGATGGCAGAAAGACTCAAAAACTGCCAGGGAGCGGGGTGGGGGGACAGAGACTCAAGCCCACACACAGCTTCTCCAGCGCCTGGAAAGCTCTGGACTGAGTATTTATTCAGAGAATACAAGCCTTCTGCCAAGTTAGCCTACATAAAATATGTTTATGAAAGGAAAATATGCGTTTTTAAGCTACGGTACACTTCTACTACAACGCAAGCCCACTCTGGGAGTTCTCCCTGAAGCTGTTGCCCTTCCTGAGGGCCACAGAAAGAATAGGGGACAGGAGGTCAGGGGGATCTGACTTAACATTCTAGGATCACCGTGAGATCTGAGGCCTTGAGCAGGTAGTTCGCTTCTCTGAGCCTGCATGTTGGGGTTCATAGAGAGAGAACAACCATAGTCTCACTGCAGAAGCTCAGAGAGGATCAGCTGCATCCCTTCAACCCTTTGGGTGACAAATACTTGAACACCTTCCACATCCAGGCACCGCTGTAAGCTCTGCAGTGGAGCGGTGAACACGGCATACAAAAATCCCCGTCGTCATGGAGCTCAGATTCTCAGGGTGAAAACAGAGAAGGGGAAGAGGAAGCACACGGCACACAATTGGTCCTCTACTGCGCACGTCATATCCGTGGTGGTAAGGGCCCTTGTGGGGGGAGGGGCAGGGAAGACACAGAAACAATTACAAAGCTCTAGGGGCTCCTTTACCCAGAGGAAGATGGCGTAGTGACCAGGGACACCTGGGCAAACATCAGAGTGAAGTGAGAGAATGAGATCAGGGGACTCAAATCATCAGGCAGAGCCCAGATGTGACACAGACACCAGGTGGATGACTAGAACCCGTGCTCCGGGTGCCTGAGAGTCCTCTGGCATAAGCTGTGCTGCCGGCCTTGTGGCTAGAAATCTCTCTGGTCCTTCAGAGGTTTACAGTCTAGTGGGAAAGCCCTATAGTCCGGCACATGCTAGCTGCCATCGCATTCCTAGGCGGAGATCCCAAAGACCAGAAGCAAGCGCTCCAATACGTGTACACAGAGGTTCCCAGCAGCGCCGCTCGCAATCGCCAAAAGGCAGAAGCTACTCAGGGCTCTGTCAGCTGCAGAATGCACAGGTCGTCGTCTGTGGGCTGTCCACTCCAGGGACCATAGCTCAGCCAAGAAAAGAACACAGTGCTGATCCCTGGGACACCCCTGGTGAACTGTGAAGACACCCTGCAAAGTGCAAAAACTCCAGACATGAAAGGTCATGTACCACATGATTCCGTTTTAAATGAAACACCCCAAAGAGGCACATCTAGACTGACCGGGGGGGGGGGGGGGGGTTCATGGTTCTTGGGGGCTGGAGGCAGTGCGAGAAGGGAAACAACCATCAGTGAGGCTTGGGGTCTCCCTTGGGGTGAGGAGAATGCTTAGGAGCAGCCTACTGTCCCTGCCTGCGTGGCACTGAATACACCAGATGCTGTGGAGTGTAAAGTGGTTAAGCTGTACATGAGGTGAATTTCATGGTGGTGAAATGAGTCAGGGAATACTCACAATTCCAAAGGCTGAGCCCTGTGTCAGAGGTGACACCACAGCCACCGTGACCCTGCCAGCACTTGTGGGCTTGGGGAAGCTGGGATCTGCCGGCTGCCAGAGCTGCAGGCCCAGGGCGAGGGCCCGGCCCAGTGGCCATGCCAAGCAAGGAGCTCATGTTCCTCAGATCGCGAAGGAGGATGTGGTGTGTATCAGCGAGCTTTAGTGGGACCCCAGGCCCTGTTCCCAGCAAAGGAAGGCCTGGGAAGGGACCCTGGCTCCTCAAGGCCAGGGCCCTGCCCAGGGGCTGTTGCTGCCATACACCAGCTTCTAACCCTGACTGACTGGCCTAAAAGTCCCACCGCTCACTGGACAGAGTCCTTTTCCTGAAGTTTGTTATTGGTCCCACTGCGTAAAGGCCAAAGGATGGTGCCACACACTTGCCATACTTCCTGTCCTCAGGTCATTAAAACATCCAAGCAACACTGGCACGTGGGCACTCTGGACTCATGGTGTGCAGGGGAGGGACATGTCTGGGCATGGCAGGAGCCCAGCCTGAGGCTACTGGAGGGGCTTAGATGGGAAATGCTAAGGAGCTTTGATACATGAGGCAACAGCGGCGGAGAGAAGGCTACTGACCATGCGCAAGCCCCCTAAATAGTCAACATCTTGGGAGAAGTGACTATGTACCAAGGTTGTGACCACACAAGCATCCTCTGGGATAAGCAAAAAGCACCATTTTATAGATGAGGAAACTGAGAGGGTAAGGGATTTTCTGGAGGCCACACAGCCAGGAAAAAGGCAGCTGGAGTTGGGGTGTGCACCATACCCTCAACTCCAGATTGACGTACTAGGTCAGGCCAAGTCCGCAGTTCCTGCAAGATGCCTAGCGGGAGATGCCTGGATGTGGCTGACCCTCACCTGCCTCTTCTCCCCAGGAATTATGGGATCATGCCCTGGAAAGAAGTTATTTTTCTACTTTGAGAGGATGGATCGTTATGCTATAAAATCTCCAGAGCCTACCCAAGACAGTGTCAGGCTTATTTTTAATTTTCTTCTTCCTTTTTCCTTTTTTTTTTTTTTTTTTTACTAACACATGACATGGTTTAATCAAATTCTCTTGCTCTCTTCTCTCCTGTCTGCTGCTGAATCTCCAGAGCAGACATCGCATGAGCCCGAGTCACAAGTGGACCAGGGAGAGCGTCCCCCACAGGCTGATCCCCTCCCAAGAGGTGAGGTGCCTCTGCATCCATTCAGAAGCCCTTGTTTCCGCATAAAAAGAAAAAGGATTGATATCAAGCAAGAAATTAGAAGGGGTTTTTCATTAGTATTATTGTGTACAGGACACCCCAGCTTCTGCCACACAACATTTTGGAATTAACTTGTCCTTCCATTGGCTTGATATGCCTCAGTTTTCTCATCTGTGGAATGGGAATAATGACATCCCCTCATTGTTCTGTGGCAAGCAGAACACTTAGCTTAGTCCCTAGCACACAGCAGGTGATATATAAATATTTGTAAAATATAGGTCAAATCAACTAGTCAAGATCCTTCAGCCATGTCCCAAAGGTGGAATAAAATAAGTGCATAACATGCCTCACGCCTGATGAGAAGCTGGCGCTCAAAACCTAGTCAGTCCTTATCCCTGCCCCCATAAAAAGCAAACTCATGGTATTCAGTGTGACTGAGCCATGTTGTGGGGTGAACTGTGTCCTGTGAAGTCAGTCCCCCACGTGCAAACAAGCCGAGTTTATACAAAACTAGTACGTGCCGTCCTCCCCCAAAGAGAAGGGGACACACAGATGAGGTGGAGCGAACACAGATGCAGAGACTAGAGCGGCATGGCTCCGAGCCAAGGGACAACGAGGACAGCCAGCACCCACCAGGAGCTGGGACAGAGAGGCCCAGGACAGACGTCCCCCAGAGGCTTTGAGGGATGGCGGCGGCGCTACAGACACCCTGATTTCACACTCCCAGCCTGTGGTGCATAAATCAGTATTCACTGTCTTAAGCTACTTGCTGTGGGGTGGGTCTGTCAACTGCAGCAGGGGGTTGTCATGCCCAGGGTAGGAGACTGGCCTCACAGTGTCACAGCTAGGGGGTCTTCCTGCCTCCCTGCAGGGCAAGGGTCCTAATGTCTCTCAGCAGTGAGTATTGGATAAAGGAAAAGACCTGGCGGAACCCCCAGCGCTGATAGCACCCCACACCTGCACTTTCCCTTGCCCTCGCATGGCATCATGTAGCTGCCCCCTGAAACCTATAGCTCCCCCAAAGGCAGGCAGACAGGCAGACACTGCCCTGAGTTCGCCGAGACACCAAGCTGTCCCCACGTCTGCGGTGCCTTTCTTAAAGTTGGCTCAGTGTGTCAATGAAGAAGCCGGCGACGCTCAGCCCCTCTCATTCCCAACCCCGCCAAACCTTCTCCCTCCCCCTCCCCCCTTCCCCCTCCCCCTTCCTCCCTCCTGCATTCGAAAATCAGAAGTGTGGGGGATGAAGAAGCACAGAGGCTTATTCCATTACCCAAATTGCCAGCTGGTAAACTGATGGGGACTCCACTCGGCTCCGCGGAAGCTTTAGAAGTGCCTCGTGGAGGGACTGTATTATACTAGCTCAACACTCTCCCTTTTGATCCTCTTTTTAATAAAGTCTAAGGGGAAAAAAGGTAATTTTTCATTTTAAATGGAGAAGGTGTGGTAGCAAGAGGCTCCGGGGGTTATTGATCGCCACCCTTCCTATCTTGTCATCCGTTTCTGGGAAGTCATTTTATTTCAAGTCTAGAAATGGGCGGGGAAAAGGGAATAGGTTTGAAGAGATGAAAGGTCTGAGGATTGATTAAAGGCATTTCAAGGTGTACGGGTTTTTCTTTTGACATTTTCTGATAAGGGAGCAGGGGAAATAAAAGCCGTTCTCAAGGGAGAAAAATTATTTCGGAAAAGTCTAGGCAAGGTGTCTGACTTCTTTGTCCCTTCCCATTAAAACTGTATAAACAGGTGAACGAGGGGCTGAGAATTGGTCTGCATCTTGGAGTCTGCGGCAGTGTGTATTCGCCTCAGCTGTGCAGAGGGACAGATGGCAGGTGCCCCTGTTCCAGGATTACTGCTCCTTGAATCTTTCACGAATATCGCAACAGGCTTGTTAGTTTAATCCTTACAACTTCCTGGCACAAAGTGGAACTTTCAGTTACTATTTGAAAATCCTTGTCCTCTTGGGGAAAGCGAGTCACTGTAACGGTCACAACTGCCTACACAGGTGGAGCGTCCCCAATGCCCCCAAATCCAAAATGCTCCAGAACCTGAAACTTTTCCAGGGCTGCCACAAGTAACCAATTCCACACCTGACCTCCTGCGATGGCTTCCCAGTAAATATGCAGGCACCCTAAAAATCCTGTATCAGGGTCCTTTCAGTCTGCCTGTGGAAGGAGTGGATGAAAGATAAATGAATTTTGTATTTAGATGTGCGTTCCATTCCCTAAGATATCTCATGTTGGGGATGTACATACTGCAAAATCTAGGGGAAAAAAACCTGAAATGCAAACCACTGCTGGGCTCAAGCAGTTCAGATAAGGGACACTCAACCTTTAATATTGATTGATATTGCTACTGTTATTTGCTGTTAATGGTAATAATGGTTACTGTATGCTGAGTACATACTAGGTGCCAAATGCTAGTCCAGATATCTTACAGGAATCATTCCACACCACCCTAAGGAGGTAACACTTCTGTGGTCTCTACTTCACATAGGGTGAAACAAAGGATTCTTTAGAAGAATGAGATGCTTGATATCACACAGCCAATGAAGAGTAGTTGGGGGTTCCCATCCAGGTCTGTACCCCTCAACATGAAGACCTTGCCTCGAAGCCCTCTTGGGAAATTCAAGACCTGGTGAGACATCCTGCAGAGCAATAGCACCATCAGGAATGACTCCTTCAGACCCTCCCCATCAAAACATATCATTTGCCACAACCCCAGGAAGCATGAAACCTAAAACCAAGGAAGGATTTTGACTTTCTGGTTCATGTCGCATGCAAGAGGAATCAGCGTAAGGACAAATGAGAACACCACCTACCACTAAAGCAATTTGACATCTGTAGGACTTGACATCTGACCATCTGCGTGTCCTGCTGGACCCCGTCTTCACCCCAGGACTTCCCCCCATGGAACCAAAAAGACAGAGTGACCCCAGTCTGTGCAGGTCACCAAGGAGTTAGGACAGGGCAGAGGGGCATGGGACCCCACTCAGTGATGCCACCCAGCTCTTCCCATCCAGGATATCCACGATTTCATGAACCACTGGAAGATCTGGTGACATTCACCTTCTGCCACGAACTTCAGGATAGTTTTCTGTTTTATCAAAGCTCTTCTTTAAAACTGCAGAAATCACACACATCATTTTAAAGTGTAGACCTCTGTGGCATTTAGCACATTCAAAATGTTGTGTAAGCAACGCCCCTGGAAGCTTCCAGTACATTTCCATCATGCACAGAAGAAAACCCCAAGCCCACCTACAGAGATGCATTAGCACCTCTCCCGACAGCCCCCCGAAACCACTAACCTGCTTTCTTTTTTTTATTTTTCTTTTTCCTGCTTTCTATTTGGCTTGTTTTGCTTTACATAAGGGGTTCAAGGCTTGGCCACGCTACAGTGTGTGTCAGTACCTCCTTGTTACAGCTGAGTGATACCCTGAGCTCCCGGCAGCTAGAGCAGGACAGCCCAAGACTGCACCCATCCCCCTGCTCTGAGCAGCTAACAGCTTCAAACTTACGAATTGTTTTATTTCTGGAATTTCCCATTAAATATTTTTGACTGTGTATCAGAGCAATGAAAAGCAAAACTATAGATGAGGGGTGAGGATCACACCACCCTTGTTATTGTTTTATTTCATAAATATGTCTTAATATTTACCACATAGGCATTTCACACGTCCTAATCAATTTTAATTGCAAGAACCTTCTCCTTTTTGTCCCTTCCCTCATCTCCTATTAAAACAAAATAAGTGTGCCTATGAACTGAATTGATAACCTAAGGGCCCGTGAAAGGAGCTCAGATAACCAAAATGGATGCGAAAGAATGTCCAACATCTCTAGCCATAAGAGAAATGAAAAGTCAAACTACATTGAGATTCCATCTCCTCCCACTCAAAAGAGCTAACACTAAGAATACGGAAGCCCATTGGGGTTCAATTCTGGTACCACATGCCAAGCTGGTCCCACACATGGCGCCTGTGCCAGCCACCGAGACCAGGCTTGGTGATTCATGCCTGTAATCCCAGCCCTGGGGAGGTTGAACACAGAAGGATCACTATAAGTCAAAGTAGCATAGTGAGACTCTGCACCAAATGCATGGGAAAATAAATAACCAAACAAGAAAACAGGAGGCCATCATCACTGGTAAGAGGTGAGGAGAGAGGAACTCTCTGTCTACGTTGCTGGTAGAACTAATACAGCCCCTGCACTGGACCCAGCTCTTCCCCTTTATAGGTTTCTATGAATTAAAGACCTCCTAGCACAGTGAGGAGGTCTTTAACGCACCCCCGCGTTTACAGCAGCATGACCCAAAAAAGCTAAACCTTACAAGGGGCCTATACATCTATCAACAGATGAATAGTTAAAAGAAATTGTGGTATTTATACATGGTAGAGTCCCTCCTGCCAAAGGATAAGCTTGACTCACCTGTAGGAAAATGGATGTAGGTCAGACATACAAACTTAATATCACGTGGTTTCTCCCCTATGGGAAACCCAATGTATAAATTATTTAAAGAACAAAGTAAGAGAAAGATAAGAAGAAAGAGGGAGAGAGACTTTTGCAAAAGAGAAAAGGGTCCGAGAGATGGAGGAAGAGGAGAAGGCAGGCAGGCAAAGGAGATGAAAACAGAATTATGATGCGTTAGGCTCCCCATGAATGCGAATCTCACATGATGCAAACATGGACTAAGAAAACTTTAAATTTGAAAAACACGCCAAAGTTGTCAAGATGGAAAAAAGAAATCAAGAAATCATCATGGAGATCCCTCAAAAAAATTAAACATCAAGAAATCAGTATGGGGGCCCGGCAGGATGGCTTAGTGGTCTAAAGTGACTGCTTGGGGAAGCTTGGGCAGCTTCAGGGACCGCGGTTCGATCCCTGCCACCACATGCTGTGCCAGCCCTGCCCTCGGGGCGGGTTGAGCCAGCCATAAAAATGAGTCAATAAACAAAGGTTCTGAAACGAATAAAAATAATAAATAAAAATAAAAAACTTCAAAAAAAAGAAATCAGTATGGCGAGTCCTCAAAAAATTAAACAGAAATACAGTTTTGGCTATGGCACTCTGAGGTGCATTCCTGAAAGAATTAAAGGCAGGATACTGTAACGATAATCCGTGTTCCCAGCAGTGCAATTCCCAGCAAGCCACAGAAACAGCCTGCACACCTGTCCCCCGATGAGCGCATGAAAAAAATGTGGGGTGAGTACACAAGGAAATACTACTCAGTCTTAAAGAGAAATGGAAATCGCCTACCTTGAAGGACAATGAAAGGGACGAGCAGCCATCGTATTAAGTGAAATAAGCTAGAGCCAAGAGGTTAAATGTCACTTGCACTATCCATTTTTAAATCAGGTGGTCATGTTAGGAAAGCCACACCTCCGGGACTCCCCTAATTCCAGAACCTTCTACCATTCTATCACTCTGCCTCCCTTGAGTGACAAGCACCATGTTGGTTTCATAACCTCTTGGGTCGACAAACACAGGAAACCCGGACGTGGCCTGCAATGACCCGGTGTGCTGCCAAGTGCCCTATTTTTGTGTCCCGAAAAGTGACTAGGGGAGCAGTTTTTCAAATCCTTTCTCTTTCTCCTCACCAGGCAGATTCCATGGGCTGCTGCTTGCCTGGTTTCTCTCACTTTCTCTCTACATAGCAGTGTTTGTGAAGCCTTCCTGGCCTGCCATGGTGGGAGGTGTATTTGTTCATCTTAGGCACACAGATTCAACCCACAGGCAGAGAGAAATGTGGCCACTTTGCTGGCAGCAAGGCGTTGAGTAAATCCTTTTCAACCTTTTTAACTCCTGGTATCTGTGACAGATACACTCGTAGGCACCTGGGTGTCTTGAAGACATCTAAACAAGCACCAGTCAAGATAATACGTCACCACAGAAACCAGTAGGGCCACTGAGCTGACCCTGAATCCCAGCCCCACCACTTACTAGTTGTATGACCTCAACTTCATTGTTTGACCTCTCTGGGCTTCTGATTTTGAATACAGTAAAAGAATGATCGAAGTACCCACTTTGTATGACTGTGCAGAGAATTGGAGACAATGAAACTTCTTGTAGCTATCATTACTTAGTAGTAATTCTGTTCTGGTATAATTTGTACATGCAGCTTTTGATTAGACACCTACTTATGTACCAGGGACTTTAATCTAGAGAGCTTCTACATCCTCCCTGCATTTGAGACATCCACCCACTGCATTATGAAGATCCAGCATTAAAAAGTAATGAGACTCACTCATAACTTTCACACTGACTGCATGTTAAAGTAGTAATATTTGGAAACACTGGGTTAAATAAAATACATATAAAAACTAACACTGTTTCTCAGAAGGCTAAACAGAAAGAGAACAGAAAACGGGGATTCAGACAGATCTTGTACACAGGGGTCTTCATAGCCTCTTCATGGTAGCAAAACGGAGACCAACTCAAAGACTGTGGATGGGTGGACAGAGAGCCAAAATGTGGCCCATCTGTACAATCAGTCATTATTCTTTTTTAAACCTTTTACTTATTTATTTGGTGAGCAGCATGGCATGTGGTGCCAGGGATCAAACCCCAGTCCTTGCGCTTGCCAGGCAGGCACTTAGACCACTGAGCTATCTTTCCAGCCCTGATCAATCATGGTTCAGGAAAGGAAGGGAATTCTGATATGTGCTGCCATGTGGCCAAGCCTTGAAAGTAGTATGCTAAGAGAAGCAAGCTGGCCACAAAACGTGGTGTGATAGGCTTCCATTTATGGGATTGCTTCAGAACAGGCAAGCTCATGAAGACAGAATTGAAATAGTGGTTCCTTCTGCTACCTGCCATAAAAGGTGGGATTGTACCATGGATATGGTTTATTTGTGAGGAGGGAAGAGCTCTGGAGCTGGATGACGGTGGTGACGTCACAACAGTGTGACTGTAGCTCATGCCCTGTGCACTTAGAATGTTCAGTCTCCTCACGTGCAGCTTCCGACGATGAAAACATTAATATCAGCTGAATTCTAGGTGGTTCTTTCATGCAACTCCTGGAACACTGAAAACTACATGCATGGCTTCGGTGGTCTTTGTCTTTCCCACCCAACATCTAGCATAGAACCAGGAGGACAGATGGGTACTGGATGGGAGCCCCACCTTGATTAATCAGTGACAGCATCATGGTTGGGCAGGGGCTTGCTCAGGGAGCTGGTGCCTGGAGGATGAATGACAGTAACATAGGTAAAGAAGGAGAGACAAATGTCTAAGCCCGAGCCACTAGATGTAACCCACAGGAGAAAAGATGAGGAGCCAGGGGCAGACAGTGAGGACAGCAAGCAGGCAGCAGAGATGGGGCAGGAACTGCAGGCCAACACAGCACTCAGGACTTCTTCCAAGGACAGTGCCATTGCCATTCCTTTGTTACTTCCACTCCCTGTGACAAGCCAACTGTATGTGAGACGTGGACCTGCTGTGTCCACAGATTAGGCCACAGACTCCTAGAGGCTGAGGACCACATCCTCGTACCACCAGGGCACACAGTTGACACCAACAAATACTCTACTCATGAGACCCAAGAGAGACTCACGCAATGGACCTCCCCAGCAGCTTCCCCTTCCCAGCACCCAGCCTGCAGCTAGAGCCCAAGAGTTCCTCCAAGGGTACTTCCAAAGGGTGTTTCTGAAGGGCAGTGTCGTCAAATCCACAGAGAAAGAACCAATGCTTTATTAAAAAAATACCCTTCTGGGTCTAAACAATGGTGAGGGTCTTAAAGTGTCCCCCAGAGCCCAGGTGCAAAGGCCTTGGGATCCAGCTTCCTACTACTGGGAGCTGGTGGAATCTTGAAGGGGTAGGGCCCTTAGGTTGCTGGAGGTGTTCTCTCAAAGAGGCTTATGGTACCCTAGGCTCTTCTTTTCTCTTTTGTCTTCTAGCAGTGAGGTAAGCATTTGGGGTGGGCCACATATGCCCACCATGTTGTGTTGCCCTACCACACTATTGAAAGCCATGGGCCAAGTGACTACGGACTGAGCCTCTAAAACCATGAGCCAAAATCAACCTTTCTTTCTATATATCGACCGGCACATACACTTATCACAGCAATGGAAAGCTGACCAACATGGAATGATCAGGGTCAGATGAGGTCACGGGGCTGGGGCTCTCATGATGGGATTTATATGAAGAGGAAGAGAGACCTGAGCTGGCACCTTGACCCTTTGCACCAGGGGGTGCCCTCTATCAAATCAGGATGCAACATGAGGCTCTCGTGAGATGGCCAACATCATGTTAACGGGGATCTTGGACTTCAAAACCATGAACCACTGTTTTTGTTAATGACACAGCCTGTGATATTCAGGTATAGCAACAGAAAACAGAGTAAGACACTTCACTGTTCATTGCATGACTCATTCCTGAACTCTCAATACAGGCCAAGTACTTGTAAGATTCTAGAACCCCAAGGTGGTTTCTGGCTCTCTTTCCTGTGTCTGGAGTAACCCTTCTTATCATGCAGTCAGAGCCACTAGAGGGTGCAGTAAGGAAACTGATGCTGTTATAGCACTGTAGTGATTCATTGATAGTGTCAACTTGAGAAGCTAAATTGTCTCAGCAATTCCACATGCTAGGGTGTGGAGGCCCCACCCTAGAGGGACTCATCACATAAAAGGAGAATGAGGAGGGACGGAGGACCCTATTCTTCCTTGAAGAAGTGCCGGTCTGTCGTCTCCTGGCTCTAGTGCAGACTCTTGGCTTCTGTCTTGGGTCCTTCAGTCTTCTGGTATAGACTCGTCGGCCTTCCATCGCAGATCCATCGACATCCAGATACGGACTTGCATGGAACACTGCTGTGGGCTCCAGACCTTGAACCAAATCCTTCAGTCTCCAGTGTGCCGACGCCCTCTGCACGCTTCCTCGTCTGACTCTGTGGCTGAACGCTATAAGCCAATCTTGGAATCTCTTATATATTGATACATCTTGTGTTATATCTGTACCTCTAGTAAAACCCTGACTGATACAAGCACCTACTGTGTGCTACAAGCTGCCCTGGACATCCTCTGGGTGCCACCTTGTTTTCATTCCACAGCAACACCAGGGACAGGCTGACTGGGTGTGGAAAGGACACCGGGGACAGCCAGGTTACCTACAGCGACACTCAGCTCAGAGGCAGTGAGTGATCCAGAAGGCAAAAGTAATAATGACCCCAAAATGCTAATGGGATTTTCAGAGAGAAACAACAAAGTAAAATTCATTGTGTTTAAGGGTACAATGATCTCACAAATGACTGGAATCAATAAATACTTACTAAGCGTACTGTAGGGTGGCTGCTGTGTGCCTGGTAGTTGATATACAAAAACAAATGACAGTGAAGACAATTATAGTTGTCCTTCCTGGAAAGCTTACCTTGCGACATGCACTACTCCAGTTGCCACCCCTCTGCTACCTAATTCAACCCTGACACAGGAGCTCCAGGAAGATGCCCGGATTTCCCCTATTTTATAACTGAAGGATAAGTAAGAGGCAGCCCATGACGCCAAGGGCCACACAGTGGTGCAGAGGAGAAGAGACGTATTAAGCAAGATGCCAAGCAGCATTCTAACAACAGTCAGGTGAGGGCTCAGACCCTGACCCATCTCTCTGCACCTGCTTTCTCATCTGTAAAATGGGGACAGCATCACCCCTGCTCATAGGTTTGCTTTCAGGGTCTGAAGTGATTCAATATATTTTAAATATGCACCTCAGCTTGGGATCTAGCAGTGAAGTGACCTATCTTTCTCTCCCACGGGTGAGAGCTCACTCCTGACATATTTAAGGAAAATGAGGCATCCAGAGCCCCACATATCTACCTTGGAAGCCCCACTTTGAGTCAGGCATGTACACTGTGATGGTCAATCCGGATCTCTAAACTGATTGTGAGAGATACCTAGGAAATGAAAAAAAAATGCGGTGAGAGGGTGCTTCTGGAGAAGATTGGCAGGTGAGCCAGCAAATTGACAAGGAGACCCACCCTGACTGCAGGTGGCGTCCTCCAATAGGCAAAGGTCTGGATGGAACAAAAGCCAATGAAAGAGGAAGCTTTCTTCTGTTCTCTGCTGCCCGGGAAGCGCAGTTTTCCACTGCCTAGCGCTTCCACCATGATGCTTTGCCTCATCTTAGGCTTAAAGTAATGGGGACAGCTGAGAACGGGCTGAAACCCCTGGACCCATGAGCCAACATCACCCTGTCCTTCTCTAAGCTGTTACTCTCAAGTATTTGATCACAGCACTGGAAAGACGATGAACACAGGAACTCAAATAAACATGAAAGTATTCATTGGAGGGTTCCCTGCAATTTCTTGGTGACAAGTGGCTGACGTGAAACCGGAAAGCCAGAGAAGAACCCCAAAGCCACTGACAGGACTTGAGGCTCTGGTAAGTGTTGTGGCAGAGATTTCACTTCCAGAGAGATCAGTGCCTCACATACTATCCTGACTTCTGCAGAACCCAGGTAGGCTTTGGACTGCAGGTAACACACTTTGCCAACCCGAACTAGAAAAAGTGTTTGAGCTCAATTTGATATTGATTTGTATGGCTCTATCTTTCTGTCTGTCTCTTTCTCTCTCTCTCTCTCTCTCTCTCTCTCTCTCTCTCTCTCTCTCTCACTCTTTCTATATCTCTCTTTGTCTCTGTCTCTGTGTCTCTCTATCTCTGTGTCTGTCTGTCTCTCTCTGTCTATGTCTCTCCTTTTCTCTTTACCTCTGTCTCTCTGTCTCTTTCTCTAGATAGATAGATAGATAGATACTACATATTTAAAGTTTAGATAGTTAGACCTCTAGGCCACAGAATCTCAAGCCTAAACACACACTTGCCAACATCCCAGGGTGCTCACTGAAACACCAACTTGGGGGCCCCCCTGCCCACATTCCTGATGCCCAGGCCCTGGCGTGGGGTCTGAGATGTTGCATTTTCAACAAGTCCCCAACGGCTCATGCTGCCACAGGGCCAGGGGTCTCATGTTGAAAACCATTTGTCTAGACCTCAAGATGAACGCTTTTCACTGTTCTACTCAAATTGAGGTCGGGATGCCCCATACGTCCTCCTGGGAGGTGGTCTCTGAGCTCCTGGACCGCCGACCTTTCCTGCTCACTCCAAAGGCAGGAGGCAGACAGGAAGGCTGAAGAGAAGCCTGGGCCCTAATGAAGTAGCTGTCAGTAGAAAGCAGCCACACAGCCCTCCCCTGCCGGTGCCTGTGACCTGACAAGACTGGGAGCCTGGGCTGGCAGGAAAGACAGACAGCTCCGCGGCAGCCGGTCCTGCAGCAACAGGGAACGACGCTTTATTCCACCGACTAAATGAGCTGTTTACGTAAGAACTAGAAACATATGTGCTACTCCTCACCCACCACCCTCCGTACTGCAGCCTCTGAACAGAAGGTGCACTTCTCTGACCACAGCAAGGGGCTATTTTACATATAAGAGAAGCTTATAACAGGTAACATCCCTAACATTCCCTCCAGGTGCAAGACTGAGCTGCGTGATCAGAAATAGGCACCCCAGAGTCCAGACACAGCTAGCTGCACCAGATGCAAGACTAGACTTCTCTGCCTCAGTGTCTGCATCTGTAAAATGGGATCGTGGAAGCCAGCAGATCCTTTCAGAGACCAAATGGGGTCCTGTGTGCCTCAGGTTTGGTGCCCTGCTGGGTGCAAAGCAAGACCTCAGCCACAGGAGCTATCCTTAAGAGTTCCCAGCACTTAAATCAAGCCACCAGCCTCACCCCTGCCCCTCTGGCTCTGCGTCCCCATCTGACTCATCCAACTCACTCCCTGGTCCTCATTGCCGGTTGGCTGCTATTTCTCCAGAGCCGACTATGTCATAATATGACTGATGCTCCCGATCACAAAAATAACCAGTTATTTTGATGTGAGCTGCGTCATCCCTAAAAATAACCCAGCATCTTGAAAGTGAAGGTGCCGGGGCAAAACTGGGTTCTATGGGAGGTATATGTGCACACACATGCACACACTCACTCTCATACACACACACTTACACACTCATACATATACCATATGTGCATACTCTAGTGCTCAAGTGGTTATGCTCACACTTGCAGTCTTGCACACTCAGGTGCACATGTGTACACATACATGTACATGGCTACACTCACCTGTGCATATGACCATATACACTCATGCACATGCTTGCACTCGCACTTTGGCACACTCTTGCATACACGTGCATATGCTCATGCACATACACAGAGAACAGACATTTTTACTCTTTTTTTAACTTATTTGGTTGTTGCACGGTCTCACTATGCAACTCAGACTCATGGAGATCCTACTGTTTCAGCCTCCCCAGTGCTGGGATGACAGGCATGTGCCACTACCCTCTGACTCTGGCCAGCTCAGCCTGCCCCGAGGGCGGGGCTAGCGCTGCATTTGTGGTGGGGCTCGAACCATGCTCCTGGAACTTGCTTAAGGTTGCTTAAGCAGGCACTTTAGTCCACCGAGCTATCTCACCAGTATCATTTTTAAATAGGCAGGAGGAACACACTAGCTTTACCTACCAGGAGGGAAAAAAGAAATTATTCTCCCCTAATCACTACAAACAGAGGACGGTGGCATTTCATTGGCAGGCTCTTGCCCTGAGCAGCCCAGACAGGAGCCCAGCTGGTGGCTACCCCCAGGCCACTGCCAAGCCACAGACTTCAGTCTGAGCCCTAATTTCCTGGACGTGTCGGCTCCTGATTCTAAGCTGGTGTCACACAGTGAGAGATGCCCCCTAGACACATCGCCAGGCTCGCATCTCCAAGAACAAGGACACTGCTCGTAGCACTACCCGCCACCGCAGCTGCAGAAAGTGCCTGGGAGGAAACTCGCTCTTTCTCCCTGGAACAACTCGCTTCTCCTGGCGCACTGCAGGGGTTTGGACGCAGGCCTTTAAACATCTCGATTCTTAACAAAGCAGATGAAGCCAAGCCAGTCAGAGATGTCACCTTCTAAAGTTATGCCGCCATGGCCTCTTCTAGTGGGCCCACTCAGCCTTCTGGAAGTGGATGCCACCTTTTTGCCAGGGGCTCAGCACCCCAAGCAGAATGGGCCAGCCTTGCAGGAGGAGGTGCAGAAGCTCAGGGATCAGCTCTGGGCTCTGGGAGGAATCTGGACCCTCCCGGGGAACCCAGAGAACCACTCCCCACCCCTTGTTCCCAGCTGAGGGAGTGGAGGAGGCCAGCTTGCTGGTACAAGAATGCAGTGGGAGCACGAGGTCAGAGCTGCTGGAGGCTGGGTTCAGACACAGCTCTGCCTCTTGCTACTCAGGCATTGGTGAGCCAGGGGTGTCCGAGCCTCCTTTCCTGGTCTTTCACTTGGACAGCAGGGCATCTACCAAAATGGCCATGGTGAGAACTCAATGAGATAATATAAGGAAGTCACATGCCAGCACGCACTGAAATAAACAAGAAACAAGATGCCACACTGTCATCTGTTTCTCAGTAGGCACAACACAGAATGGATCCAAGCCTCATGCCAGTCTCCAAGCCTGTGCTGTACATCTGACAGTGCCTGCTGGGGCTTCCAGCCAATCAGCCTCCCCGTGCTGGGCACTGGGCGCCCTCACAGTGCCCCTCTCCAGGACCTTGTCTCTCACTCCTCCCAGGCCTGGCTCTCCTAAGATGTAGTGTGGAGCCGGCACATCCAGCACTTGCCTGCTCACCTCTTTAACGGGCTAAGTGCTTATCATGGAGCAAGCTTGGAACTGTAACCCAGGACTGCACGGGAGAAAACCTCACCAGCCACTGCCACCCAGGGCCCACCGTGTGACAGAGAAGAAATCAAAATACAGAGAAGCTCGGGGGGTCTGAAGGATCTAAATGCAGAGCTCCTACCCGACCCAGCAATCCCACGCCTAAGGGTCGTGTGCAGTTGAACACAGTGTGCACACACATCATTGCACGCCAGTGTTGATTCACAACACTGTTATTCTTCACACTAGCCCAAGGCCGGAAGCAGCCCAAATGCCCATCACATGGGCCAACAACGCGTGGCCTCTCCAGACAAGGGAATATTATACGTCCGTAAGAAGGAATGGCATCCGTGCTGCCACAAGGAGGAACTACGGAAACCTTAGCGACAGAGGCCACTTATGCAGAATTCCTAGAAGAGGCCAATTCTGTTCTAGGCCAATTTCCACTAGAACAGGGGAAAAGCAGATATGTAGCTCTCAGGGACCAGAAAGGAGAGGAAGATGGGGAGCAACTACTTAATGATGTTCAGGAAATAGGCAGGGGTACTGGTTGCATGCACATGTGTTTAAATGCTTCCGAACTGTGCATTTAAAAACAGTCAATAGCCAGGCGTGGTGGTGCATGCCTGTAATCCCAGTACTTGGGAGGCTGAGGCAGGAGGATCAGTATGAGTTCGAGACCAGCCTGGGCTACAAAAGTGAGCTCAAGGCCAGCCTGAACTGCACAGTGAGACCCTGTCTCAAAAAGGCAAATAATAATAATAATAATAATAATAATAATAATAATAATAATAATAAATAAAAATGGTCAATACAGCAAACTTTACCTCAATAAGAAAATTTAAAAAAAAAAAAAACCACAATGAGCTGCAGAGTGTAGCGCCCTGGTAGACTGCATGTCTATCACGTACTGTTTTCCATCCCTGAGTATCACAAGCAAAAAGTCCACCGGTGATGGGTGAGCAGCCCCCACAGAGGCCTCCTTCTCTCTAAATGCAAGGTTCAAAGCATTGGCATCAGGATCCGGGCGCACTGGTGTTTGCACTTCAGCTCTGCTGCATCCAAGCTGTGTGACCTTGGACAACTCATTGAATGTCTCTGAGCCAGTTCTCGAACCAATAGCAGTGCTTATAGCTCAGGGCTGTTATGAACGCAATAGACACAGACAGCAATGCCTGGCTCTTCCTGTTGAACAGACAGTTACGGTCATTCTGTAGTGAAAAAAATGTATATACACACACACACAAAAAAAAATAGGATAGATATACAGCTACTTTCCCTTAGTTCAGTGAGAACAAAGATTTGCACTAGTAGTGTTTAGACAAGATTATCACATCTGCATCTTGGCCTCTGAATAGCTACTGCAAAGACAACAATATGCAATGTATTAATTATTATAACTGTCCTACTAACCTGTTTTGAAACTGTCTCATCGCTATTTCTTTCTCACTACACTTAGTAAAAAATAAAATTAAAAAAAGAAAATTTTGAAAAGAACCCAGAGCTATGGATGCAGAGGCAGGCAATCCAGCTCCAGGGCTCAGCCTCCAGAGACCCACCAGACAGGCCCTGTGCCTGTGACATAATGGGAAAGGTGGGTGGGGCCACAGGGTGACATCACCAGGGTGTCTGCCGCTCAGAAGCCCCCAAGGCATGGGGGTGACATCAAAGGATTTGCCTTCCTCATTCTGAGCCTCAATTTTCTCATCTGTCCAGTGGGGATAATGACACAGCCCTGACATCCCAGGGCCTTTGGGAGGATAACAGGAATGGAAAGGTCCCTTAGCATGTCACTGGGAGAGAGCAGGTGGGAGGTCAGCGAGGGTCCATCTGCTGCTTTGCTAACCCGTACTTTACCAAAAGCTTCCCTTGTGGCTTCTGGCACCTTAGGAATCCGGGTTTGCAAAACCCCTCATCCAAGTTTACAGCACAGGAGGAAGTTATGTATTGACTCCCAGCCCTTGCTACAATAAGAGGGCATCACTCCTCATACAAGGGTGAGAAATGGACCTTCATGCACACACACACACACCCGCCCCCATCTGTGAGTAATGGGACTTTTCAGGCAAGCTTCGTTACCGGGCCTCAGCGCCACCTGAATGATAATTGCGTTCCGAAGCTGAAATTGATCAAAAGCCCGTGCATTGTCATTACTGGATGTTTACCTGATCTATTTGATGAATATTAATTCACACACAAAAAAATATTTCCATTCCTGAAATGATTCCAGGCAAAATGATGCCTGCGCTCCCTCCCCTTCCCACCAAGGACTGCTGAAACAATGTACGGAGTTAAGTCATAATGAGCCCTTGTCAGAGTGATTTACCGGGCATGGAAACGGAGAGGAGAGAAAGGGAGGGAGGGAGGGAGACAGAGAGACAGAGAGAAAGAGGCAGAAACACAGAGACAGAGAGACACAAAGACAGAGATAGGGACAGACAGACAGACAGACAGGATGAACCAGCCTCCCTTTCATTAGGTAGCACCTCAGGAAAGAATGCTGTGTCCCCTTCCAGAGCTGGCAATGGACAGTGGAAAGGGACAGTTTGAGGACCAAAGACAACTGGTCACCTCTGGTCCAGGGCTTTTGCAAGATGTACCAGAATATCTATAAACCCAATCCTCTCTCAGGACCTTACACAGAGCACTGAGCACCGGCTACAGTTCAGATTCTTTGGGACACGAGTTTAAAATTCACCAGCTGGCGGGGCCATCACAGTCCTGGCTCTGCAGATAAGCACACTCAGGTTAAGATGACATTTGTCTCAGGTCACAGCACTGGGAGGTGGCAGGGCTATATCTGAAAGCAAGGTCTAACACCCAGAGACAATTCTCTTGTCACTCTGGCAGAGGGTGGCACAGTGCTTCTGGTAGCATTGCTAACTACCTGTATAAGTTAACTTTTACTGGAACGCAGCCATGCCAGTCCTCAGCCTATTGTTTATGGCCGGTTTCATGCTGCAGCCGCGGAGCTCAGTAGTATTGCAGGAGGGATCGTAGACCAGATGTGGTGGTGCACATCAGTAATCCCAGAATTCTAGGCAGCTCAGGCAGCAGGATTACAGCTTTGAGTCCAGTCTAGCTAACTTGGTGGCTTGATGAGCCCTGTCTCATAATAAAAATGGCTGATGATGTGCTCATTCTGACTGTTTTCCCAAAACTGGAATCCTGCAACACGTGGCCTTTCGGGTCTGGCTGTTTTCACGTGGCCTAAGGTCTCTGTGGCTTGGCAGCCTTGGGACATGCAGCACTACCTTGTTTCTTCTAAGCTGCATTGAGATAGCAGCACACAGTCAATCAAAGCCCAAATGCATCTCCAGATTGGCTTAACGACCTCACAGGCCCTGGAGAGCAGGTGGCTCTCCTGACACCTGTCATATCTTCCCCCAGCTGGCATCCCATCAGGTTCCCTTATGTGGGGCCAGGATGAAGGCACCTGCCTGTTCCGCTCAGCTTGGCACTGTCAACCTTAGCAGCAGTGGTCCTGAAGCCTTCTCATGATAGGGATCCGAGGTGTCACGGGGCAGCAGCAAGGCCCTGATGGAGTGCAGCAGGACCATGCCCACCCTTTCCCCACTTAAGGGGCCAAAAAGGAAGCAGGCGATGTCTGTGTCTCTGGGAAAACCATGTGTACTTTAGGTAGAATCTACAAATCCTACCTTCCTCCAGAGTATCTCCCTGGCAGCTCCAGGACATGGGCTGGCATGTGACATATATATATAAGGACAGAAGAAAAGAGGGACAAATTTCGTACTGCCAGGTTAGAACATCCCCTGAACGGGGTTCCGCCAAATAGTGCAATCCCAGGACATGCTCAAGGGTTCTGAGAAGACCCCGTGTTCTACTAAGTTCCAGCATGGCTGAATATCAGCCCCCTCTTATAGATTCTCTGATCAAGTTTGTAAATTAAAGGCTCTCAAAAGTCCAGTGGGGAAGAAAATGACTCTTTAATACGTCTGATTCAGGAGCTATTTGGGGGAGGGGGAGCGCTTTACCTATAAATGCATCTTAGAAGTCGCTGGACACATCAAATGTTTTGTTCAACAAATGTCTCAGAACAGATCTACCATGTGTCGGGCACAATTGGATAGACTGAGGTTTTAGCAACGGAAGAGATCATTACAATCGCTGTACCTGGGAAGCTTACACTCAGTTAGGTAGAGATAGATGACACCTTTAATAAGGACTGCAGGTAACCACACCAGCCAGCACAATGGTACATCGCTGTAATCCAAGCTACTACCCTGGATGAAGGATGAGGACCACAATTTTGAGGTCAGCCTGGGCAACTTAGCAAACTTAGCTTCATATATTTAAAACTATATAAAGAGGGCCGGGAATGTAGCTTAGTGGTGGCCCATGTGAAAGGCCTTGGATTCAATCCTTGGTACAAGAAAAACAAAATCAAGGATCAAGGAGATAGCTCAGCAGCACAAGCATCTGCTTTCTCAGACCTCTTCACACCAAGCTTTCCAGGTCCTTCCAATCAGGAATGACGTCTCCCTCTCTGAGCTTCTGCAACATCTCAGCTCTGCATGCTCCAGAGATAATTAATTGTGCTCTGTCTACAACAGTTCCTAAACGATGGCCTGAATTTTTGTCCTGTTCTCCCAGCTGCCTTGTCAGGTTCTATGAAGAAGGAAAGGACTTCTCTTCTCCCCATTCCTGACCCCTGTCATGCGAGGCCCAAAGACAGCTTCTCCATAAAGCTGCTCTGGGTAGATTATCAAAAATCTAAATTGCATACACGGCCTTGTCCTCCAGCTCCTGGACCTGCCAGAGCAGAACCGCAGACAGATCCCAGAAATGCAGGCTTCCACAAACTTTCCAGGGGATTGTGATGCATAATCAAGCTGGAGAAGCTCTGGCCTACAGTCTCCATTGCTACCTCTCAGAGCACAGAATCAAGTCCTGGTCCAAACTTTCTTAGCTCTGTTCACGTGATGGTGGGAAAATTCCTTAACTTCTGCACACCTCCATTTCCTCATCTCTAAAATGGGGATACTAAGAGTGACCACCTCAAAGAGTTCATAGGAGAATTACAGGAGATTTTCTCTGAAAGCAGGCTAGCCCAGGGCCTAGCTGGCTTCGGCCCTGGATAGATCTTACTAGCCAAGATTGCCAACAGTAAGACCAAGAAAACCGCACATGCTAATCTAACCGTGTTTCAAGCCGGGGTACTTCCCAGCTCTCCAACCTTAACTGCTACACCCTTCTCTTCTGTCCACTTCAGTTCTACAGATCTCTAGCAAAGCCAGCTTCTTTACAACCGGCCCAATAAGCATAAAAGCACTTCTCTCGCCTCTTAAGTCATGTCTAGACAACCTTTCCCAGAATCCTTTGCAGTTAGGGTTCCGGTCAATGGGCTACTGGTGAACACTTGTAAGTCTGGCCCATCAGAAAACCCCTGTGCAAACTTTCAATTCCCTCTCTCCTGCTCCAATCTACCTTCCACATGTCAATACAGTGGTCCCTCACTATTTCGTGGTTCAATTTTCGTGGACTCACTGTTTCATGGTTTTCAAAACTTATTATTCTAAATTATTTGTCATGGATTTTTCACTATATCATGGAATTTCGTGGTAGTGTACAGTACTGTGTGCATATTTATATGCATAATATTTATGGTTGTAATTGTTGCCTAAAAATTTTAAAATATAGAAAAAATATTTGAAATATTAATTCTAATACATTAAAAGAATATTAAATCAAAATAAAATGCACTATTTGTAGTACAGATTTCTTTACTAGATGAATATATACTGTATCATAGAGTAGATTATACTGTTAAAATTACATAGATTTGTAGTTTAGAAAATGGTTAAGAACATTGGAAGTGTTTTTTAAAATGTGGGAAAGGTTTATAAGAGTATGGGAAGGGTTTATAAAGCCTTAAAATATATATAAGTACTAAGACAAATATAACGTCACTACTTTGCTGATTTTCACTTATCGCAGCGGTGTCTGGAAGGCAATCTACACGCTAAGCAAGGGACCACTGTGCCCAGGGCACTCCCGTGGCTACCTGCTGGTGGTGGCGGTAGAGCCAGGGCTCTGCCTCCCAGAATCTCCATGCTTCAAGAGTCCTCATCCCAAGCATTCATTCTGGATTTAACAAGAGTTTGGAATAAACAACCATATCCGGCTGCTGAGTTTTGCCTTCTGTGGTCACCAAAGCAACTCTAACCAACACCTTCCCTTCAGGGCGGATGATGTTGGCCGCTTCTCCTCCATGGAAATTTCCTGCCTGAGGTCTTGGCTCCGTCCCATTATTCAGACCCCAACCCTAAGAGTCCCCCTCAGCTGGTTGGTCTGGATCCTTCTGAGGACGGAGGCAGGGCCCGTGCTGGGCAGCATCCCTGGCCTCTGCCCACTAGATGCCAGCAGTACTCACTGCATGCACCCAGTGGGGACACCAGAAGCCACCTCCAGAGACCGTCAAATGTCTGTAGGAAGAGGGGAAGAAGGGCAGAAATCACTGCTGGCTGGAACTCACTAGTCTACACAAATGTCCCAAATGTTTCAGAACTTCCCAGGCCACCCGATCTCAATTTACCCCCTTGCCTCCTGGGCCTCACTGTCTAGTCCCTTACCGCAGTCTCGGTTGCTCACAGAATTTTCCACTCCCTGAAAATGCATGATGCATTGATTTATTTACTTGCGGCCTCTCGGCTGGGGGATCCTAATTCCCACAGAAGCAGGGACCTCATCCATTTTGCTTTCTGCTTTATCCCCTGTGCCCAACCCAGTGCCCAGCTCCTAGCAGGGGCTCCATAAATATTTGCTGAATGAACGAGAGGGGAATTGGATGCCAGTGATGGGAAATGGGGTGAGAGAGGGAGATTAGAACTAGGGAGAGAGACGGCCTGGCGTGACTTCAATTAACAGAGCGGCTCAGGAAGAAGAAAGGGCTTGGAGCGACTGGGAGCGGAGTAAAGATCAGCTGCACAGGCTGTGCTGGGTCGCTGTCGTGCTGTCAACAGCAGCTCCTCACTGGGAAGAAGTGGAGTCCAGGCTGAGGCTTTCTCTGAGACCTCTGGCCCTTAAGCACCGGTCACCAGCTGTGACCTGCTGACCCATGGGACCCGAGAGCCCCATCTGGGGGGTTCCTGCCTCAATACAGTTAGGCATAAATAACAAACTGTACAGAACTTGTGAGCTATGGCTGCTAGCTCCCGCTCCATGGTGTTTCTGTCAACTGCAAGTTGACGATGAAAGAATCTACAGGTGACACCTGATTGGCAATGCACTGATCGGGTCTTAGCCCTTCTCTCCACATTCCCAGCTAATGTGCAGAAGAAGCTGAACACAGAGGTTCCAACAGGAGACAGTTTCACTGTCCAGGCCTCCCACACTGTCAGCTGGTCTTGGTTTTGCTTTGGAGGGAAGTTTTGGTTGCTTTGAGGAAAGAGAAAATAAGGGCTGGGGTTGCAACTCAAAGACAGAATTTGGGGGCCGGTGAGATGGTTCAACAGCCTAAAGCACCTGCTTAGGAACACTTAGGCAACCACAGGGACCATGGTTCGATCTCTGGCCCCACATGCTACGCCAGCCCTACCCCCAGGGCAGGCTGAGCTGGCATATGAGAATTTCCTAAGCATGAACAGAGCCTAGGGTTCCACTCCCAGCACTGCAAATATACATATGTACATACATTTTTGTTTTGTTTTGTTTTGGCAGAACCAGAGATCAAAGTCAGGACCTTGCACTTGCCAGGCAGGCACTTGTGCCCCTGAGCTATCTCCCCAGCCCCATGTACATACATTTAGAAAGAGGAAATGGAAATGAAAAAAAAAATAAATGAAGTTAGTGAGTTTATTAAAAAGCTAAAAATAAATGAGTATATGAGAACAAAGGCTGTGAAATTAAATTAAGTTAAACCAAAATTAAAATGTGCCGGTTTGTTTTTCAAAGAACATCAAACTTGGTCAACTAATGATCCGTCATAGATTTCACCAAGGGAGGGAGACTTTTCTCCTGCTTGCTAATGAATGTCTGGGTCTCAGATGAAACCCTCTGGTGACCAGCACGTCCAAACTCCTCAATGGCAGATACCCAGCTGATGGAAAGTTCTTCCTTCAGGGTAAGGTCCACCCTAGTGGCCCTGCTCTGTCCCCCACCCCTATAAGGCACAAGCCACCTATAAGGGTGCTTCCATACCTTCTCACATGCAACAATAGGAAGAGATTTTTTGTCCATCCCTGCTTTTGCTCCAGGTTAAATATGGCCAGCTCCTTCCACCACTCTGGAAAAGAACAAGCTTGGGAGAAGGGATGACCCTGACACAGAGCTTCTCAAAGGGTGCCCCCCAGTTTTAGTTACTTTTTGCTGAGACAAAATATCTGACACCCAAAGCTAAAGGAGGAAAGGTTTCCTTAGCTCACAGTTTGTAGAGGTGCAGTCCATAACCAGTTGGCTCCAAGCCAGGACAGCACATGGCACAGAGGCAACAGTTTCTTGCTGCAGGAGACAGCAAATGCAACAAGAGAGGCAAAGAAAAGACTCTCTGGCCCTTCCACTGCATGCAGGCCACCTGCCTAGGGCAGGTGTAGTACTCACAACCATGACCCCAGCACTGACCATGAATTAATCATGAATCACTAGATTCAGCTACCTTCAAAAAGCCCACCCCGCATGACCATACGAGGCTTTGGGGGTGACATCCAGACACAAGCCATGACATTCCCAGGTGCAGCAGCACTGCCAGCACCTGAGGACTGGTCAGAAATACAGCTCCCCAGCCCACCTCAGAGCTACTAAGTCAGAGATTCTGAGAATGAGGCCACCTGCATTCTCACCAGCCCCCTTGCGCCACCTATGCACACTCACTTCTGAGAGACCCTGCTTCCTACCAGACAGACCCAGGCAAGTTCCTTTAATATCAGTGCTATAGTTTGAATGTGGTTCAGGCACTGGAAGCTTGGTCCTCAGCATGGCCTTGTACAAGGGGGAGGCTGGTTCATCCTTATCTGGCATGGCTTCTGGTCTCACCATGCAATCTTCTTCCCCTGATGCCATGGTGGAATGGAGCCAGGGATGGTGTCACATTGGTGAGACTTTTAGCCTTTGAAACTGTGAAGTAACAACTAATACATAATAGGTCAACCTCTCTTCTATGTAAGTCTCCTAGCCTTTGATCACTTATCATAGTAACAGGAAACAGACTAACACACTCTGCTTAGGTTTTCCCACTATAAAGGAAGCTACTAAAAGTACCCACATCACCGAAGGGCTGCAAGGAATTAGTGTGTTATACTGTGTCAGAGCTTACCAGAAGCCTGGTAAGGAGGTACAAAAAAGGGAATACTAGTTACTACAGCCTCTTACTACTATTTGCTAAGGTTTTGGTAACAACAGAGAGGAAGTGTCCTAAAGCTGGTAAGGCTCTTCTTAGATTTACCTGTTGAGAAAGGGAGATGGTTGAGAGAATGAAACCTGAGGATACAAGTGACAATCCCTGTTGGGAGCTAGAGCACAGAACTTAGGTTCAGAGGACAGGCATGATTCAGTGTGGAATGAGCCTGCCAAAGATAGCCCCTTGGAGGTAGCTCCGTTGTTCAAGAAAGAAGCATGTGGGTGTCCAGTTGCCACCATTTTAGCTCCTGAGCCCTGGAAATTCAGCTAGCTAAACTGAGGTAGTCTGCTATAAATATGAAATGCACATGCAATTTGAAACCTTGGTATGAATTTAAAAACACAGAACAGAGCATTAATATTTTCAGGGTAATTAATGGTAGAGGTATGAGGCCCTGGGCTCCATCCTCAGGGTGACAAAAATGATGATAATAAATTTTAGGTTGATGGCATGTGATTCTATTTGAGATATACTAGGTTAAATAGGACATGGTGTTAAAATGAATGTCACCATTTTATTTACTTAATTATCTAACAGAAAACTTTAAAATTCCCTCATGGCTTTCATTGTAAGTTGACCTACACAATTGAGTATAGGGGGCTCGAGTCTGAATCATCCCGAGGGAAACCTGCAGCTCCTTTTGAATGTATGAGAAAGAACCTTAGGCAACAAATGGCCTTCTGTCCTCCCATCTCCTTCTCAGCATCATCATTACCATCGCCATTACCTAAAAGGGGCCTGGAGCTCTGGAAGGACGCAGAGGCAGTAGAGAGGGAGGAGGTAGGTAGAGCGTGAAGCTGTAGAGGAGATAGAGGCCATAGAGGGCACTGTCACTAGGACAACTCTTCTCCAAGCACCAAGACCCCAGCCAAAGGGCAGAGCAGACATCAAATACACACCAGATGTCCCTAAAATATCTCCACATGCAAAAAGAAGCTCCCCACAGAATGGGCGCCCCCAGTGTGTCTCAGCAGGGTTACAGCCTTCTACAGAAGCTGCACGCCAAAGTCGCTGGGAGGCATCTGGGGACATGAAGAGGACTGCATCTTGGCACCTTGAGCTGTCCCCTGCAGGATCGATCCCAGCGAGTCCCGAACCACCTGCACTGGCATCACTCAGGTACCTGTTTACAATGCAGACTTTCAGGCTCACCGCTCAGACTATAAATAAAAATCCTTGAGGAAAGACATTTGCTACTCGTATCAAGCAAAAGGCTGATTTCCTAACCAATAAAGAGGCCTTACAAACCAAAAGGCAGCCCAGGAATGCAACAGGCAAAGGCTAGGGGTACAGGACTCAGAGAAGAAATACAAAGCCTCTTACCTACACTGTCAACTTCACGCAGAATTACAAGAAGGTTCATAACAACTTAAGGAAAAGTATTGCTGGATGCAGGCATGGAGGTCAGTCTGACAAGACCATCTAAATGTAAAACACAGAGCTAGCCCTCTGAGCTGAGCGATTACAATTCCACTTATGTGTGAAATGGCACGTGTAGAATGTTCACTGAAGCTGTGTTTGCAACAGCAAAGGATTACAATCAACACCAATGCCCATCCAGTTAAAATGTGAATCGTAACACAATTAAATACTGGGAGGCTCAGGAAAAAAAAAAAAACAAGACAGTTGTAGGTGTGTTGACACGACAGTTTCTATGATACACTGGTAAGGAGAAAAAAAAAAAAAAAAAGCAAACATGCAGGACAGTGTGTATAACAAGCTACCATGAGTGTAAATTTGGACAAGGCATAGCATTCATGCGTAAGTAATATTACTGAGTCCTGCAATGGGCTAGGCATTTTGCTAAATGCTCAAAAAAAAGTCATTTTCTTTCTTTCTTTTTATGTATTTAGTACAGGGTCTACAGGGTCTCAGTACAGTGATCCTCCTGTTTGCAGCCTCCCAAGCGCTGGGATTGCAGGTTCACACCACCACACCCAGTCTCAATCACTGTCTCAGCGAGCTCCAGGGTCGGGGCTGGAACGACACCCCCAGGGATCAAACACGTTGGTCTCTGAGTCTGCCTGAGCAGGCGCTTTAGTCTGCTGAGCTATCTGGCCGGCCCTCGTAATTTTCAAGTGTACAAAGTCACTGCCATTTTTTATGCTCTGGGTGGGAATATTAAGAAAGTAGTATTTATGCAAAAGAGCAAGAGTGATTTTTAAAAAGCAGGAAGGGAAGTAGAGAATACTGGGGTACATGGTGGTTCTTATTCTGAGATAACCTCTCAGAGAAGAGGCTTAATTTATCCCATGGTTCTAGTCCACAACGGAAGGGAGTGGCAGAGGGAAGGGGCTCACAGCAGTCTGCCAGGAAGCAGAGGATGAAGGCTGAGTCAGAGGGCGAGGAAGAGCAGGGGCAAGAAGACATCCTTCCGGCCACGCCCGGAAGTGGATGGCCCCCAGTGACCCCGCCTCCTCCCAGCACACCCGGCTAGGAGCTCATCCGTGGGTTAATCTCCCCATTAGCAGGAGGCCCCGTGATCATTTCATCACCTTCCAAACAAACTCGGCAGCTTGCAGGGGTCGTTACCCACACTGCGACCGAGGGAGTTGGGAAGGCTCTCCTCCAAAAAGCTAGAGGGACTCGCTGAAAATGGACAGGACCTTGCAATGGCTTTAAGCACTAAAAGGTGGCAGGAGGGGCAGCACGTGGCTGCAGCACATGATCAAAACACCTTCTGCACATTGTGCCCGCTCATTCATGATGGGAACGCAACCGCCTTGCTGTTAGGGAGCCACGGCGGCCCCCTCAGAGCTCCGCTGGTGACCCCAGCTGAGTTCGCAGCCACTGGCCTTCACACACCGTCAGATACTTAAGTCATGAGCTCCTCCATGATACCAGTCACCATGGTGTGAGGACAATCCAGGCACCCCGGGTCCTAACCCGAATGTTGACCGGCGCACAGAGGCTACCATTTAACAACCCTGGAATCAGAGCATTTGTTACACCATGGCAACTAATGTCCCAAGAGTCTATGAGCTAGATCTGCCTTTCTGGAATCTACAGACCATACCAGGTACCACCACTCTTTATGATATTAGTCCATACGCACCCCCTTCTCTGGCAACCCACATCTCCTTGACAAGGTGGTGATGGGTCCTAGGTACCTACCCTGGTAGTAAGAGTTGCCTGCTCTGAGTGCTTCTTAGGGACCAGGCTCTGAGCTGGTATGACTTTAGTTCATTGGAACAGCCTCTCTGTGGTGCAGGGTGGCCATCACTGCACCTTGCAGATAAGGCATGAGGTTGAAACGGCAGCACATGTACCCAATTTCCCATCAGCTCCCAAGCGCCAGAGAAAGCAGGCATGCCACCCCAGGGCTGTTGGGTGGGTTCTGAACCAACACACAACATAACACAAAGAAGCTGACCGAAAGAGGAAAGGCCAGGTGGATGTGTTCTGTTGGCTGTGGCCAGGGACAGGATGCTCTTTTGCCACACCTTGCCAGGAACTACCCCAGAAACCCTCTTTCAACCCAGCTCAACTCTTGCTGATGAAAAGTTTCTCTAAGCCACTTAAGGATTTCATAGCCTTGCCATGAAAGGCTCCCTGCCCTAGAAAAGGAAGGTTGCTGACGGGAAGTCCCTTAAGACTCAAGTATTTGCATCTGAATCTCAAAACCATTCTAGCAAAACTTCATGAGGCTCTGAGTGTAGCACGAGATAATGATCTGATTCTCTTTTCTATTTCTTCTTTTCCTCTCTCACTCAACCTTCCACATTTCCAAATTGAAATGGCATGGAGAATTAGGTGGCTCTAATTAATGACACAATAGAGAAGAGGGGCCAAGGTTGATAGGCTCCTGACACCGGATCACGAGCACACCTTTTGTGGCTCATCACAAGTCACCTTCCCAGGGCATGCTCGCCATGCATAAAGACAGGGCTCCCCATTCCAGGTGCTGAAGTGTGGCTGTCACTGTCCAAGGGCCCTTGCGTTTGTACCCAACAGTGGTTAAGGATATGCTATCCACAAGCCCTGCTCAGACCTCTACAGGTTGTGAAAATGGATAAGGAAGATCCCTTGTGCCTTCAGAGGCTGGGACCATACCCCCAGCTCCACCTTTCTTCAAGATGTCCCCTAGCCTTCTCCACAGCCAAGACAGGACAGAATAGAGACCGCGCAGCTTGTACTGCTGAGCGCAAACCCCAGGGTTGCAGTTTGACCTTGGGAAGGTTTCCTGTTGTACTAGAAAATCATAGACGGAATACGTGATTGAAGGTTACACCAGTGACACTGAGTGCGTGACGTTGGCTGTGTGGTCTTGGGCAAGTTGCTCGCGTTCCACCTGTCTCAATTTCCTCCTCTGCCAATTGGGAGTGATAAAAATACACCTCATCAGGTCACTGTGACACACAAAGGATTCACAGCAGTTATCACATAACCGTGCTGGAAGGGCTCCGAAGTTCAAGTTTACACACTGCAGGGGAAACTATGGGCGAGAGCACGTGGCAAGCATGTAGCCCAGTGCCTGCCGCCGCCTGGGAAGCATCTGGTAGATGTTCACAGGTAGTGCTGTTCGTTGTGCTTCCAAGGCAGCCTTTGATGCTGCTGGAAAGGTTCCGTGGCTGGTGGAGGAGGACAGAAAGCCAACACTGGCGGAGTGAGTAGGCAGCTGTCCTTAGAGGTAGGGGTCTTGGGTGCAAGGGTAGCGGGGGAGGAGGTAGGAGATTGCGAACTGGAACTCCTGCCCAGTGAGAAATGGCTGTGGCAACTGGAAATGCTTAATTCAGAAAAGAAAAAACTCAAAAGAAGCATGAAAGGAACCTTGTGAGAAGCACCTGTCACATTCTACAGAGGCCTCGGCTTATCACTGTGCATCCTGCATTTCAAGCCCCCCCTCCCGCTATTAGCCTGATCACCCTTCCCACCCTTCTCCAGAGCATCACTGGCCATTTGTTGCTGAGTGCCCCTCCCCCTACCAAGCCTGAGGTCTGTAAGGGCAGGGGCTGGATCTGTCCTGCTGGAGGCAGTGAGCACTGGGCCCACAGAATGGATGACCAGAAAGGGAGCCGGTGGCCAGACAGGAAAGAGGGAGAAAAGGGACAAACGCTGAGAAGCGTGGTGTGCGGGACTAAAACTCAAGAGGAGAAGCTGCATGGGGAGCCAGGGGGAGCTCACGTCAGGGTTGAACACCCAGACAAGAAGAGGGCTGACTTATTTGGGAGTGAACTTCCGGTCACGGCTGGTATGCTTGGCAGGAAGGAGCCCGCACCAATTTGTTGGCATTGTGTTGTCCCACAGCTGACCGCTGGACTCCTCCATGCAGGGTGCAGCCGAGGCTCCACAGGGCAATCTCATGCAGCTGGGAGTCTCCCAGCCCACCCAACATACAGGGCAGAAGAACCTGGGGGACCCTTGAGGGTAGCACACGTGTTCACTGTCTGGACTTACGTTAGCGGTTTCTCAAGTGTATGCATGTCCAAATGCATCGTTGAGTACGTTAAATTAATGGAGTTCATTCTATTTTGATTTAAGCTCAATGAAGCAGTCACAAAATACTATCATCATTAAAAGGAGTCAATTAGAACAGAGGATACAAAGACCAGATGAACAACCTGGCATGGCGGTGCACATCGGTCATCCCTTGAGGCAGGCAGATCACAAGGTGGAACATTACCTGGCCAACTTAGCGAGAGTCTGTCTCGGAATTAAAAGGATCAAAAATATAAGCTGAATGCAAAGGCCATAGGTTCAATGCCCAGAACATTGGCGTGTGCATACGCGCGTGTGCATGCACACACGTGTGCGCGTGCAAGCAATACAAAGGTGCCTGTGGAAGTAGTACTGACAGCAAAAGGAACCGAACTGCCCCAAACACACCAGAAAAAGAAAGTACTATAGAATCAAAATCAACAGTTATGGGGCCAGCGAGACAGCTCAGCTGTTTAAAGCACCTGCTTAAGCAAACTTAAGGAACCGCAGGGACTGTGATTCAATCCCCAGGACCACATGCTGTGCCAGCCCCACCCCCAGAGCAGGCTGAGTTGACCATAATATAAATAAATAAAGTTTAACCAAAAATAGTCAACAGTTATACAAAATCAATATGCTCACAGGATGAAACAGGGTGTGAAAGATGTTTTTAAGAGCTAATTAATGAAATGGACAAAACAAAACCAAAGGAGAAATGGTGTAAACTAACTTGTATAATTTGTAGATTATGCCTCTTTTATTAAAAATGAGTGCATAAACCTGAAATTATTTTAATTAAAATATCATCATATTTACTTTGGTAACCTTTTAAAGTATTTTTTAAATACAGAAAAAAAAAAACCTTAAGGAAAAAAAATAGGCAGAATTATGGGTAATTGTTTTTTTAATTCTCTTCTTTATTTTTCAAAGTTCTTATCAACAAAAATAATGTTAGGGTCTCAAAGAGTAACAAATACTACTTTAAAATACTAAAGAGAAAAGAAAAAAAGGTGACTAAGGGTCCCCACAGTGTGCACCTGAGGAGCTGCCAGGTGTAGCCACCTGGACTCCCCCGGACACTTTCCCTGTACATCCCAGGGGAAGGTTCCGGGGCACCGAGGTTATCTGCAGGCAGTGGGCACTGCTGTGCCCGGCGCAGCTGCTGATTGGATTAGAGCCTGGCTCTGCTTTCCTCTAAGTAGATTACGCTCTTGTTGAACTTGCTCCAGTGGGTCCCGGAAATTCGGCCCCGGACAGTCCTGTGGTTTGTTGTCAGAGCTCCCTGGAATATGTTTAAGCATGTAATAAATACATTTAGGCCTAATCAGATAAATCACTAAATCAGATGGTTATCTTGGCAACCAATTTGAAAAACAGGCTCTAGCTGCAGATCCTGGGGAAGAAGAAACAGGAAGAAATGGGAAGGCTGGAGGCCAAGGCCGGGGCCAAATTCCCACCCAACATGGGAGGCAAAGGAACACCTTCATCACTAGCCCAGAGGCTTGGCTTTACAAGGGCCTCCACTTCTCAGCCACACTCGGCTGCAGCCAGAGCACCATGAAGGTACATCAGGTCCTACCAGGTACAAAAGACTTTCCAAGGACGAATGCTTAAGCTCTCATGGAGTCATCTGGTCTACCTCCCCATCCCAAAGCAAAAGAACATTCCTTTTCTTCAGCAAAATCTCTGAAAAGCCAACATTGTGTTACTGAGGTTTTGTTATGTCTAAACAAAGGAGCAAGAGACTGAAAACCAGATAGATCTAGGGACAGATCCTCTGCCGCTCCCTTTCCATGAACTTCCAACAAATGATGCAGCCTCTGTGTGCCTTGCTGTCCTCATCTATAAGATGGGCTAATAACATAACCTAACTCACACTGCTGTCGAAAGGGGAAATGAGATGAGCAGGAGCGTTAATCCATGGTGCATCCCGTCAGGCCTGAATTATGTTCATGCAACTCCCTGCTTAGCATATTTTTATGTGAATGTACAATCTCCCTGAAAATATAAGCTGCCACAGCTCATTTTCACTTATTGTCCTAAGAACCTGACCCTGGGGGACGTAAGGGGACCAAGTGGACATGGTCCCTATTCTCAAGGAGTCCTGGGCATTATGAGACAGATGTTGAGTAAGCATGAAAATAAATATGTAGCTTAAAATCTGGGACGTGTGCTAGAAAGCAAAAGAACAGAGGAGTGCAAGAACAAAACAGGGCAGAGCTCTTTGGACTGGGGAGACAGGAAGACTTTCCAAAGAAAAGTACCTGTGAGCTAGAAAGTGAAAGTTCAGTAGGAGACAACCAGGAAAAAAAAAGAAGGGACAGAGTGTGCCAGACAGAAAATATCGCATACACAAAGGCCGCGAGGTGAGAAAAGAGCATTTGCGGAGTCCAAAGAGGTCAAAGTGACAGGCAGCGTTGACTAGCGGAGAAAATATGAAATAAAAGTAGAGGACCGTCGCTTGCCACTGGAGGGGTGGTAGCAGGGAAGTCCTAGGGTTTGATCTGGGATTTTAAGATATTCATCTGGCTGCGAGCAGAGGCAGCACTGGAGGGTAAGAAGCACAGAAGCAAGGAGGCTTGAGAGCAGGCTGCTGCCACCGTCGAGCCAGACGGGCTGCAGTTGGGACAGTGGGATGCACAGAGACGCTTTTTGAAAACTAAGTGAACATAACCTGAGTGCTGAGAGCACCTCAGGGAAGGGAGTCAGGCTGTGGTGAGTCTGGATGGCTCCTAAGCGTCCACGTGAAGCCACTAAGAAGATGAGTTTGGGGGAAAAGGATTAAGCCCTTCTCAGGTGAGTATAGTTTAAGAAGTAGGGGATGCGTCCAGTGAGTGGACTTGTAGGTAGGAAAGCCAGGGCAGTGGGCTTTCTTGCAAAACAAGAAAGGAGAGTGTTTCCAAGAAAGAGAAAGTGGCCATGGTGGTAGGTGCTGCTAAGAGATCAAGAGAAGAGAGATGTGTCACTGATTCCCCGTTATCCGGTGCCTGATCTGTGCATAGTTGCAATGAATTGCTGTTGGATGCGTGAATAAATGGATGGGCACATGGATGGACAGATGGGTGCACAATTGTGGCAGGT
>PVJA010000983.1:0-100724 GCA_004027025.1 Myocastor coypus
TACTCCTTGTTGTTATCATTTTGTATGGAAGCGACCTCTGCACTTTGGTGGTGTTATGCTGTGTCTATGGGCGTTTGGTCTGGAGACTCCAAGGTGGTTCTTCTACAGAGGTTCCTGACTCTTGTGTTGGGGCTCTGGCTGCTAGCTTTTGTGAATCCTGGCAGATGTGGTCTGTAGGTGGAGGTGGAGCTTTGGGATTCAATAGTCCTGGTAGGCTCGTGGACCAGATTGGTTGCCAAATGGTCTATTTGAGGGGTTCGGTGCTGCAGCTTGGGCTAGAGGGGTTCAAAAAAAAGGGGGGGTCGGGGAAAGGGAAGGCAGGCCAAGGATCCTGACCCAGCTAGCAAGCGGGCTCAGCTCCCAGCGGTGTGGTTTGGGTCTGGGCTGGAACAGGAAGTTAGTTGCGGGAACGCAGAGGTGGGGCAGAGGGGTGCAGGAGCTTACCTGCGGCGGGCAGGCAGGCTCAGCTCCCAGTGGTGCGGTTTGGGTCTGGCTGGAACAGGAAGTTAATCGCGGGAATGCAGAGGTGGGGCAGAGGGGCGCAGGGAGCTTACCCGCGGCGGGCGCGCAGGGTCAGCTCTGGAGAGAGCTTTTAAATAAACAGTACCAGTAGTGTGAAGTTTGGAAGAAGTATAATTACAATTAAAACATTTCTATTGTCTATGTAGCAAAATAGACAAAGAGGCATTGTATATTGTAATTTCTTGCATAATGGCCAAGAGAAGAGAAACCAAATTCAAAGTTGGGAGAAGTTCAAACTAATAAAAGCAATGCATTAAAAAAGAAATGACAGAGTGAGAGAGAGAGAGAGAGAGAGAGAGAGAGAGAGAGAGAGAGAGAGAGAGAGAGAGAAATAGAGCAACTGGCATGGTGGAAAGCATAAACTAACAAGATGGGCTTAAGCATGAATGTATAGTAATTACGCTGAGTGTGTAAATGGACTAATTCTTCTATTTAAAAGACTAACATTGCCCACCTGGATTAAAAAAAAGAAAGACAGCAAAAATAACACCAAAACTAGTAAATTCAACTAGTCTGTTTAAAAGTAATATATCTAAGGTAGAAAGACATAACACATTTTATATGCAGTTTCTGTTGTTAATTTGTATTTATGATAATGAAATAAATGAATCTGGTGTTGATAAAAAATTTAAAGGGGGTGGAAAGGGAAATAAATATGAGATGTGTTATGTATATGTGACAACTCCCAACAATGAATGTAATCATTATGCATTGAAAATGAGTACTAAATTTTTTAAATAAAAAACTAAAAGGAAACAGAAATATTGACAGGAAGGAGACAATAAATGTGCTCCAACAAAATCAGGAACATGAATAAGAAAGAGATACAAGAGATTAAGGAAACATCACCATGGTAGCCTCTGAACTTAGGGGAAATATCTGATAGACACAAGGTGCCTCTGGTGGAATATTTGGAAAGTTTAACTATTAGTCTATAAAAACCACACAAATACAAGTAGAAGCAGTTACTGCAAAAACCCCAAGAAAGTGTTTCTTTTACAATAGAAAGAAAATCCAATATTTAATTCACGATTCTTAAATTTAAAAAGTATCTAATTAATCTTAACTATATAATGTTCCATTCATAATTGTATTATTAGGAATACAAAGGTAACTTCCAGAAGGGTTAGTTAAAAGAAATAAAGGTGATTACTGTTAAGTTTTTCCACAGCTCAATGAAGAGATAAGAAAGATAAGATATACCTTTTTTTTTTTTTTTTTTTTTTAACTCCAAAGACATGGAGAGGGTCAAGGACAGATGGGTCAGATCCTCTGACTGATACACAGTCAACAATGAGGGTCCAAGGAAACACCGCCTGTTGTCTTCAAAGACTATGATCAACACCTTGGCTGGACTGATATGCATCGTTCAAATCCAACTGAAGGAATAAGGAAAAGTCCTAGCCATTCTGTACACACCAAAATATATGAAATAGGGTCAGGTCCAGCCAAATTGCTCCATCATTGAAGGAGAGTCATCCAGGTGATCCTCCACAGTCAGCCAAGTATTGTTCATAATTATAAGCCTTCTTGCTTTAGTTTTAAAATTATTTACATTTCAGTTGAACATGGTGCCGTATGCCTGTTATCTTAGCATTCTGAGAAGCTGAGACATGAAGATTCCAAGTCAAGCTTCTCCAGAAGAATGAAGAGAACATCATCTTGCCTTCTAGTTTTCCTTTTATGCTGTTGACAGGTTGGCCCTCAACACCCAGCACCATGCTAACTGAATCTGTCTGGATATTACAAATTAGACACAAGTTAATCCACCACAGCATAGTTCATCTTCAATAGGAGAAGGCCTATACTAGTGACACTAATATTACTATTAGCAGAAACACAAGTGACTAGATAAATAAACCTCTGATCTAGTTACCAGTTCTAGTGGGAAAAAGAGGCAAATATCACTTCATAAGTAAGGTTTATTTTGTCTGAAACACTTGAGCATGAAGAGCCACAGTGAAAAGTTCTCCCTTAGGCAAGTTCATGATATCCCACATGGGAGAGAGGCAAATACATTTCTCAAATGACAAATGATATTAAACACTTTTTCATACATTTATTTGCCATTTGCATTTCTTCATTTTAGATGCTCATTTTAGGATTGGGTCCTTGAACTTCGGAAACTTGATTTTTAAAAATATTCTTCATATGTTCTGGATAGAAGTCCTTTGTCTAAGGGTCAGTCAGCAAAAATTTTCCCCAATTTGTGAGTTTTCTTACTACTCTGTTAGTGATTTCTCTTGACTTGCAGAAAATTTTTAAAAAGATGAGATCCCAGTTATTGATTCTTTGACATATTTCCTGTGCTGTTTGGTTTTTGTTCATGAGCTCTCTATCTATTCCTATGTCTGCAAGATTTCTACCTACTTTCTCTTCCAGTATATTTAGTGTTCCTGTCTTAATATTTAAATGATTGAATCGTTTTAATTTGAGTGCATGGTGATAGATATGGATCTAATTTTAGGCTTCGGCATGTCAAAAGCCAGTTTTCCCAGAATGATTTATTGTAGCCTAATAAGCATCTCATGAAATGGAGTGCAATGAACAAAGCCCAGGGACAGCCATGGTCTGTTACTGAAAATCCTGGAAAGCTGGGATAGGAGAATCCCACAAAGCTGGGCCTCCAGGTGATAGTGGCTTTACCTGTGGGCTCTCTCCCTTGTTGCTTTCTCCCTTGTTTGGAATGTTAATGGTTAACATCTGTATGAACCTAGTAATAAGGAGAAGTTGGAAGTCAATAGAGATCGTGGTCATGTTTGTGATTATGCACATGGTCCTCCTTTACTAAAATGATTATGCATAAGATCATGTTCACTAGCTTGAAGTAAAGCTGAATTGCTTTGGGGGTTCTTTGCTCACTAATGGATGAATCTCAGTGAGTCCTCTGAGCTACCTTCATCGGGTCTTCTCATCATTTCTTTTGGCACTGACTCATAACATACAAGTGGCATGCGATGCACAGCATGAAAGACAACCAGGGGTAAGTTAAGAGAGGCCTGACCAAGTGGGAATAGTATGCCCAGAGTGGCGAGACCACCAGCAAAAGTTCAGAGTAATGGGAAATTCTGCTTTGTAGAAAATGAGTATGTCCATCTTCTTCAGACATTACTCAGAGGAGTGGGGGTAAAGGTGAAACCAAAAAGTCTTGCAGAATTATTTTTCCTTATGAAAAGACATTGTTTTTAGTTTCAGCCTAGAGGAAAGCTGCTCTAGACTTGAAGGTTTAGAGGCAGATTGTGAAAGCTCTGCACAGAGCACGCCAGGAAGGAGAGCCTATCCCTTTAAGTGTGTGGTTTTTGTGTAACCTTGTCTGCTTGGCTTTGGAGCCCCTGCAGTCTGACTCTGAGGAATCGTGTCTTCAGCCGATTATTCAGACTGAGAAAGGCAGTATTATAAGGGGTTCAGTTAATGAGGACATTATGGAACATGAAGGCAGCACCACATCTCTTGATTTGTCCTTGCTGGGTGAAGAATCTGAAACAGAGAATTTGAAAGTAAAGCAGGCATTTCTGTCCCTTTGGCCTCTGTCCTCTGATTCTGAGGACTTTTTGAAAGTTCAAGAAAATGAGTTAGAGAAAGAGGCATATAGTACGTGGGAGTTTTTCCATCATGTGGAACATCTGACACAGTCAATATCCAAATTGGTGGAGCAGCTGGATGCCTCAAGTCCACCCTCATTACTTGCTAAAATTCAATTTCTGCCTCCTCCCCCAACGAATCCTTCAGCCCCTCCATATGAGCATGAGCAACCTGTTTCAGCTATTGGGCTTAGGAGTACAGTGACCCAAGCTTTACTACAGGGAAGGAACCAGGGAGACCCAGAGGCTTATAAAACACCACTGGGAGTTTGCCCTGTTGTGGTTCAGCAGTACCCTCCAAATGAGCAACACCCAAATGGTTATATACAGTGGAATTATCAACCTCTAGCTTTTCAGATAGTCAAGGAGTTGAAGCAGGCTATTATGGCGCATGGAATGCAATCTAGTTATGTTATTGACCTCTTGCAAGGACTGGCAGATGAGCATAGGCTTGTTCCTCATAATTGGGAAGTGTTATGCCATACTATTTTAGAACCAGGACAATATCTTCAATTCCGTACCTGGTGGAAAGATGAGGCAGAAACTCAGGACAAGAACTAGAATCTGGCTTCCTGTAAAACTACATTGCCTGTGGCAAGGCTCCCCTTCCATGATGCTGATCCAACATTTGCTAAGGTGTTAAGGAAGAAAACAAATAGAATAATTGAGCTGATGGTAGCCATACTCTTAAGAATAATGACCATCACCACTACGGCTGTTGCAGTTGGAGTGGCATTGAGCCAAAGCGTACAAACTTTATCGTGTGCAGCACAAGAAGTCAGAATAACTGTGAACTTCTCAGGGATGCATGGACTCTAAAGATAAAGGATTTGGGACAGATTGTTATTATATCAAAATATTGATCTACAGCATGTTGCCGTTTGATGCTTTTGCGAGATGGTTGTCAGAGTTGTCTGGCGCTGATCTGTTGCAAGTGGTATGACAAACTGTTTATCAGGTACACAAGAAATCAGAACAACTATGGACTTCTCAAGGGCACATAGACTCTAAAGATAAAGGATTCAGGACAGATTGTTGTTATATCAAAATGTTAATCTACAGTATATTGCCATTAAGATCCTGTCTCAATGTATTGATGATGCTTTTGCAGAACAGTTGTCGTGATTGTCTGGCACTGATCTGTTACAAATAGTATTGAAAACTTTGATCCTTTTCATGCTACCCCATGGTTTAGTAGAAGCATAGTGGTATGTGATCTCTGTGCTGTTTGGTGATGAGGACAGGTTCATGAACAAGTTATGAATTGACAGTCTGTAATCCTTGCCCTGACTTTTTCAGCATAAAAATAATAAAAGTGGGGAAATGTAGCCTAATTAGCACCTCAAGAAACAGTGCAATGAACAAAGCCCAGGGACAGCCATGGTCTGTTACTGAAAATCCTGGAAAGCTGGGTCTCCAGGTGATAGATAGCAGCTTCACCTGTGGGCTCTCCCGTGTTGCTTTCTCCCTTGCTTGGAATGTTAATGGTTAACATCTGTATGAACCTAGTAATAAGGAGAAGTTGGAACCCAATAGAGATCGTGATCATGTTTGTGACTATGCACATGGTCCTTTACTAAAGTGATTATGCATGAGATCACATTCACTAACCTAAAATAAAGCTGAGTTGCTTTTGGGGTTCTTTTTTTTTGCTCACTGATGGACGAATCTCAGTGAGTCCTCTGAACTACTTTCTTCAGGTCTTCTTGTCGTTGTTTTTGGCACCTACTCATAGCATACAACAATTTATTAAATAGGCTATCTTTCTTCCAGTGAAAATGTTTGTTTACTTTGTCAAAGGTAAGGTGGTTAAATCTGTTTATAGTTGTGTCTGTATCTTCTAATCTGATTTTTTTTGTTGTTGTTGTTGTTGTTTGGCCAGCTGATTTTATCATAGTAGCTTCATAATATAATTTGAAGTCAGAGATTGTGATGGCTCCTGCTTTTCCTTTGTTGCGCACAATTGCTTTTGCTTTACTAGGTCTATTCTCATTCCAGATGAATTTTAAGAATGTTTTCTCTAGTTCTGTGAGGTATGCTAATGTTATTTTAATCAGAATTGCATTGAATCTGTCATAACAATTTTGGGAGTAAGGCTATTTTCACAATGTTGGTTCTTGCCATTGACGAACAAGAGCTATCTTTCCATTTTCTGAAATCCTAGTCAATCTCTTTTTCAGAGTATTGAAATTTTTACTGTATAGGTCTTTTATTTCCTTCATTAGATTGGTTCCTATGTGTTTTATTTGTAGAGATGTTACTGTGAATGATGTGGTTTTCCTAATTTCTCTCTCATTACATCCATTGTTTGTGGACAGAAATGCTACTGATTTTTGAGTACTGACCTTGTATCCTGCTACGCTATTGAATTTATAAGTTTTTTATGGAGTTTTAGTGGCCTACTATGTATAGTATCATGTCATTTGTAAATAATGATGATTTTACTTCTTCCTTTGTCATTGTTCTTCCATTTATTTCTCTCTCTCATTTATTGCTCTGGCTAATACTTCCAGAATTTTATTGAATAATAACGACAATGACAGTGAACATCTTTGAGTTGTTCTTGATTTTAAGGTGAAAGCTTTTGGCTTTTGCCCATTTGGTATGATGTTAGCTGTTGGTTAATCATAACTGACTTTTACAAATGGAGGTAAAGACCATCTACTGATTCTCTGTAGGATCTTTATCATGAATGATTCTTAGACTTTGTCAAACGCTTTTTCTGCATCTATTTAGATGATCATGTGATCTGTTGCTTTGGTGCATTACATTTATTGATTTGTGTATTTTGAACTATCCCTGCATCCCTGGGATAAGTTCTAGTAGGTCATGATGTATAATCTATTTGATAACTTCCTGCATTCTGTTTGCTAGTATTTTACTGAAGATTTTTGCACCTATATTCATTAGGGAGATTGTCCCGTAGTTCTCGTTTTATAGTGGGTTTGTTTCTGGTTTTGTTTTCAGAATAACATTTACTTCCAGGAATGAGTTTGGGAGAATTTCTTGGCTTTTGATTTCACTATAGTTTTAGAAGAGCTTGGCATTAAATTTTCTCTACATTTCTTATGGAATTCAGCTGTAAATCCACCAGTATCTGGGCTTTTCTTTGTTGGCAGGTTTTTTTTCTTAAATTATATTTTCAATTTCATTCACTGATACTGGGTTATTCTGAATTTTTATATCTTCTTGACTTAGCTTTGGTAATTTATATATTTCTAAGAATATGGCCATTTTTTTCTGTTTTGCATTTTGTATTAGTAAAGATTTTGGAAGTAAATATCGATTTTCTGAGTTTCTATAGGGTCTGCAGTAATTCTTTATTAAAGCAATTAATTAATTCCTTATTACATGAATTTGAACTTTTTCTTTCCTTTTTGATGAGGTTGGCTAGGAGTTTATCAGTTTTATTTTTTCAAAGGACCAACTCTTTGATTTGCTAATTCTTTGTATCAATTTTTTAATCTCCATTGCATTAATTTCTGCTTTGATCTTTATCATTTCCTGCCTTCCTTGAGCTTTGGCCTTCACTTGCTCTTCCTTTTCTAGAAGCTTAAGGTACAGCACAAGATTATTTATTTGGGTTCATTCTGTTTTTCTGATGTGAGAATTTACCTCTATAAATTCCCTTCTTAAGACAGCTTTCATTGCATCCTACAGGTTCCTATTATTTGTATCTGCATTTACATTTGATTACAAATATTTTTAAATTTCTTCTTTGATTTCATCTATGATCCATTGATTGTTTAGAAGGTTGTTTTTCAATTTCCGTGTGTTTGTGGAGTTTTTGCTATTTCTTTTGTCAATAATTTCTGCTTTCATTGCACTATGGTCAATTAACATGCATGTGATAATTTCAATTCCATTGCATTTACTTATCCATGTTCTATGTACTGGTATATGGTCTGTTTTGGAGAATGTCCCATGTGCAACTGAGAAGGGTATGTATTCTGATGTCACTGGGTGGAACACTATAAGACTTACTAAATCCATTTCTTCACAAGTTTGATTTGGGTCTGTTATTTCTTTGCTGATTTTTTTTTTTTTTTTTTTTTTTTTTTTTTTTTTTTTTTTTTTTTTTTTTTTTTTTTTTTTTTTTTTTTTTTTTTTTTTTTTTTTTTTTTTTTTGCCTGGTTGGTCTATGTCTTTGTGACAGTAGCATATGAAAGCTACCCCATTATGATTGTGTTATTGCTCATTTGATGTTTTCACATGTTTAATTTTACTTTATAGTTTGGTGCTCCAATGTTGGGTGCATATATATTTATAATTGTTATTGATTTCTCTTTCAGATTTCCCCTAACAAGCATGCAGTGACCATTTTTAAAATCTCTTTTCATCACTGTTGGTTTGAAGTTGGCACTGTCAGCAACCAGACTACCTACCTCTGCTTGTATCTTGGTCCCTGTCACTGGAGTATTGTCTTCTATCCTTTGACTTTCAGTCTATGAATTTCCTTTTTGAGTTAAATGTGTTCCTTATATTGTTGGAGTTTGTTTTTTGATCCATTCTGCCATTCTTCTTGTTTTGATTAGTGAACTGTGGCCATTTACATTAATGGTTGTAATTGGTATGTATTGACTTACCTTTGTCATTTTTTTTCCCTGCTGTAGGTTCTCTACTTTTCCTCTCTGCTTAGTTGCTTGCTCTCTTGGGTTGTTCCTTTCTGCTGTTCTTGAAGTTGGTTGTGGTTATTTTTGTGTCTTTCTAGAATATCTGTCAGTACTCTTTGTAGGGTTGGTTTGGTGGTGATGAATTTCTTCACTTGTTCTTAGCATGTCATGTCTTATCTCTCCATGAAATTTGACAGATAATTTTGCAAGGTACAACAGTTTGGGTTGGAAGTTGATTTCTTTCAGGAACTGAATCACTTCACTTCATGCTCTTCTCATCTTGATGTTTTGTGTTGAGAAATCTGCCATGATGCTGATGGGCTTTCCATTACAGGTGATCTGGTTGCACTCTAACATTTTTTAATATTTTGTTCTTTTGTTTAATTTCTGAGATTTTGATTATGATAATTCTGGGTGTAGACTTATTTTGCTTGTGGCTAATTGGAGTTCTAATGTGAGAAGGACAGGGAGTGTTCACCCTGTAGCTATCCCGGTGTCAGCCTGTCTTTCATGACTGCATGGCTATGCAGCTCAGAAAAGCTCCCACAATAGTGTGTGGGTGCTTAGGGCTCCCTCATTTACTTCTTATTCCAGTATTTTGTTTTGTAACTGCTGGTGATGCTCTAGCTTTGAAAGCTTTTTGGAACCAGCAGCAAATATTGCACAAGAGATCTCTGGTTCTTTCTGCACTGCCTGAGAGCACTCCAGGCTGTGAGTGGCTGAGTTATCCAGTGCTCAATTCATGCTAGATATAAAAACTCCATTGCCAGTCACAGTAGTACACAGATACCTGAGGGCATGAAATGCTCTGATTTTCCACATATGCCAGAGCTATATAGAGTTTTTTATCACTAAATTGGGCCAATCTAGGAAATTGAGACCTGAGTACTAATTTTAGTCTTTCTTCAAAATAGCTTTTTTTTCTAAATTGTAAGAATTAGTTTTGCCTTAATTCTCTAAGTATCCTCAGCTGGAAAGCATTATAGTTATACTGAGAGATCACTAGAAATCCTCACTGCAACTGTGCAGGTGATAGAAGTCATCACCTCATTGTACCTCAGTAAATATTATTCTGGGTCTCACCTTCCTCATTTGCAAAAGTGGTATTCAAGCTATAAGCAGCTCCCAAGGTAGCTGTGGGTTACAAGTGGGACAGTGTACAGAGGAGCACACACAGTATGGCAAGTGCACACCGTAGGAACTCAGGAGAATGCCATTTGCAACATCTTATAGATTTTCCATCTGTGAAGGGAGAAGCAGTGCTTAACAATCCATCTTATGAGATATGTATGGGGGAATGAGAAGAGGTGGAAATTAAGAAAAATATGCAAATGTTAAAGAATTCTTGCTATGTAAAATGAGCTGAAAGTAGAGTTTGATGAGACAGGAACATATTTGACATGCTTGAATAATTTTTAAAAGACTAAGAATCAAAATTTAAATGCCTTTTTAACCCCTCAATTTACCTCGGAAGAAATTAAAAGGAGAATGGCAAATGAGGAGACTCAGAACTAGGCAGAGGGGACAGAAGGATGCTGAGTGACAGTGTGATAGAATGATTGACTGTAAGACTGAAAGAGGAGGGGAGCAGTACAGTAGCTCTTCAAATGAGAATAGAGGCATAGAGAGCATTTTCTTTCCTCATTACAAAAAATATATATATATATATTTTTTTTTTTGCCTAGTGAAGGAATCACTGAAGACAACAGTTCCAGTTTCAGCTTAGAGCTCTTACAGGGAAGGAGCCCTTCAATATTTGGGCAGTGGATATTCTCAGGGTGCTCAACAGAAACAAGGTGCTATAGGCTATTTCAAGAGTCTCCTTATGAAAAATTCAGGCTAGGCTACGAGTTATTTTTCCCTAACATTTTAGTGTCAAAATAACCTCAAATATCAGCATAATTGAAGGCACTTTTCTGTGAACATTGGTCTAATTTAGATACTTACTACCATTTTACTGTACTTGCTTTATCACATCTATTCATTTATCTCTCTACCATCTCCACTACTCCATCTCAACTTTGATGCATTTAGAGGTGAATTACAGGTCAGTATGCTTTTCCATAAACACTTCAGCATGCATATCATTTTGTAGAACTCAATATTTATTCATAATGTTTCTTTCTGATGTTAAAGCTGCATACCAATAAATGCACAAATACAGCTGCCACATTTTGACCAAGGAATGAACCTCTGTAACCCAGATTACTATTAAGATGAAGAAAATCTAATTACCCCAAAGTTAGCTACAGATTTGCTACCTGACCTTGAAAGTAGTTTTCCAGTTAAGTAGTTCCCAGACAAAGTTGCTCATCCAAATCTCTCAGAGATTTTTTTCCCACAGAGTCCATGGCCCCACTCAACTTACTGAATTGGAAAGTTTTACAACCAGAGGTTCTTATAGAGGTTTCACTACATAGGCATGATTAATTTAATCATTCGCCACCGATTCTGAACTCAGTCTCTAGTGTCTTTAGGATGGATAGGTCTGAAAGTGCATCGATATTTGCCTTAGCTCCACTAGCTATTTAACAAAGTGTTTCCTATACTCACCACATTGTTATGGTCATTATGTGGTTAATTACATCTTTTTTAAAAAATTTCCAAGCATATAGAATTCCAAATAATATCAACCCAGCTAAAATCACACCAAGACATATAATAAGATCCCAGAAATTCAGCACAGAAATAGTATTTTAAAAGCCACTAGAGAAAAGAAACAGAATATATTTAAAGGAAAATCCATCTGAATAACAGAAGATTTCTCTTTACAAACCATCAAGTCAAGAACAGCATGGAATAAAGTACTACAAGTCTTGCAAGAAAACAAATTCCAACCCAGACTGCAAAACTCTTTTTCAAGTATAATGGAGAAGTTAAATACTTCCAGGACAAAGAATAACTAAAGAATTTCATGATGATAAAGCCAACCTTACACAGACTATGAAAAGATATTCTAGAGAGGGATCAAAATGACCATAACTCCATGAATGAGAATGAAACGATCCCACCAAATAGGGCAAACAAATACAGGAGAAAAAGAGATATACAACAGCAGTCTTTAAATTATTCTTTTGTATCTAGCAGAAAAATATTTTCATCAGCATATGGACTTCTGCAGCCTATCGGTCATGATTCTGCCTGGGTCTACAGCGTGGATATCAAGGAAATAGCAGCATCTCAGTCCCACAAGTGACACCTGGTCACCAGTAAGCATCATGGACACTGTCCATGTCCACAACATGCTAAAACTTTGTATGATATCTTATCCACAAACTGTTGGAAGTGGTGGTCATATATCTGTCATTCCAGTCTTTATATTATATTTTATTTTAGTAGTTCTTTCTTATCATGAAAAGTTTCCCTTACTTGATATTTTTGTATATATTAACCTATTCAAATACTGTGTGAGTACTCTGAATTGATCACAGATTCATACATATGATATATAACATCCTGACCTCTTAGTTGGACTCACAGTTTAGTTTTAATTTTGGAATGTTGTTTTAAGCTATTTAATTTTAATTAATATTTAATTAATTTTCTGAATATTTAAGTTTGATTTTTGTTTTATTATATATACTGTATCTTTGACATGAAATACACTTATAAGACATGGTATGATATTTTGTCCCTGTATTAGAAACTTTAAAAAGCATAAAAAAGTAACAAAATGCAAAGATATACTGTATATATGAAACACATTTAACATGAAAAGAAATTCATAGACTAAAAAAGAATGGAACATAATATTCCGCAGTATTTCACGGGAACCCAGAAACAAGCAGACAGCTACCCTACTTTCAGACGAGGTGGATATAAGACAAAACTGATAAAAAGAAGCAAAGATTTTTACATACTGTTTATTCAACAGGAAGCAGTAACAATTACAAACATACATGTACCAACACAGTGCATCCAACTTCATAAAACAAACTCTGAGTAATACAAAAGCTCAGATAAACATCAATAGACTGTAGTGGGGGATCTCAATAGCCACTATGACAAATAGATCAACTAAACAAAAATTCAACAAAGAAATATTAGCACTGAACCAAACTTTCAAATACATGGGCTTAATAAATATGTACAGAATGCTTATTGTACACAATAACAGAATATATACTCTTTCCAGCAACACATAGCTCCTCCACAATAGACCACATATGAGTTAATAAAGTATGCCTAAGTAAATGCAAAAGAATTGAAATTTTACTATCCATATTATCAGATCACAGTGTGATGGAACTAAAAATCAGTAGCAAAGGAAACCTCAGAAGCTATGAGAGTATAAAAAATTAAACAACACATTCTTGAATAACCTATGGGTCACAGAAGAAATTAAGGAAAAAAAGTAGTTTCTACAATTAAATGGTGATGTCAGTACAACATACCAGAGCTTATGGGATACATTGAAAACAGACATAGAATGAAAGCAGTTTAAATAACCCAATGAAGGACTTAGAAAAAGAGTAATCCAAACCGAGATCTTCTACAAGGTAGAAATTTATAAAGATCTGAAGGGGCTGTGGGGATAGCTCGGTGACATGAATGCCTGACTGGCAAGTACAAGGTCATGAGTTTGAACCCCGGTCCCCAGGGGAAAAAAAAAAAAAAAAAAAAGATCTGAACAGAAATTAATAAATAAAGACTAGATAAACAGTACAAAGATTCAGTAAATTGAAGCGCTAGTTCTTGGCAAGAATAAATAAAATGACAAATCTTCAGCCATTCTTACTCAAAAAAGAAAAAAAAAGGAAAGAAAAGACAAAAATTAATGCAATGAAAGATGAAAAAGATGAAATCACAAAGACACAGCCAAACTTCAGAATTATTAGTAACTACTTCACAAACCCATATGCCAATCACCTGGAAAACACAGAAGAAATGGAAATAATCTTAGATATATATGAATTGCTAAAACAAAACCAAGAAAACAAACATCTTGAACAATGTAGTAATAGTCAATGAAGCTGAACAAAGAAAGAAAAGTAACCTACCATGAAAAACATAGGACCTTATAGAGTCACAGCTGAATTTTATAATAACTTTAGGGAAGATCTAACACTGATACACCTCAGAATTCTGAATGAAATTGAAAAGGAAAGAGTAGTTCCAAAAACATTCTTAGAAGCTAACATTATCCTGATCCCAAAACCAGATTCAACTGAAAAGAGAACTACAGGATAATTTCTCCAATAAACCCAGATGCAAAAATCCTAAACAGAATGCTGGAAAGTAGAGGGCCTGCCAAATATCTCCGCAGACTAAAGCATCTGCAAGCAGGAGCAGGGGCCGGGAGTTCAATCCCCGGGGCCTGCTGTGACAGCCCCGCCACCAGCACTCTCTGAGATGGCAATTGAGACTGGGTGTGGTGGCGCGCCTATAATCCCAGCTCTTGGGAGGCTGCAAACAGGTGGATCACTATGAATCTGATCTAGTAGTGAGACCCTGAATACCCTGTAGACCCTTCTCTAAAATACCAAGAAAAAACCAAAAGGATGCTGGCAAGTGGAATGTGACAAATCATCAAAAAGATCACTCCCTACGACCAAGTAACCTTCATTCCATGGCTGTAAGAATGGTTCAACATATGAGAACCAATAAATGTAATTCACATGAACAAAAGCAAAAACAAACATCGTATCATCTCAATGGATGTGCAAAAAGTCTTTGACTAGATCCAGCTTCCCTTCCTTTCTATCCCTCTTCCCCTTTACTAATTTCCCTTTCCACTTGAACATTTAATTCCTATTTCCACAATACCTATTATATATTTTGGTGCTTATTAACATTTTCTTTTTCTCACAATGAGAAACAATGCAGCATTTACACACATATGTGTCTGGAAGGGAAATAAAAGAAGGAAAAAAACAGAAACAAAGCCTTTGCAAGCAAGGATGGCAAGAGGGCTTGAAGGAAGGATAAATAAGTGGAACAAAAGAAACAAGTTATACTATTACACATACAAATTCCCTGTGATGGGACCAGCCAGATAGCTCAGTGGATTAACGTATCTGCATAGGCGAACACATGGACTGGGGCTTGATCCCTGGTATGCCATGCTGGCCCCATCCCCCCGGGACACACTGAGACAGTGATTGAGACTGGGCATGGTCGCACACACCTGTAATCCCAGCGCTTGAGAGGCTGAAAACAGGAGAATCTCTATGAGTTCAATCTGTGTAGTGAGACCCTGTAGACACTGTACTAAATACATAAGAAAAATCCCTATGATGTACATGATCAATGTGTATATCTAAAATGTAACAAACTTAATAAAATAAAAATATTAAAATCCAATATATATTCATTATTAAAAGTCTGCATTGGTACAGAACTTATCTCAACATAATAAAAGCCATATATAACTGACCTTCTGCCAACATCACATTAAATGGGACAAGCTGAAAGCCTTCCCTTTAAAGTGAAGAAAAGACAAAGATGCTAATTAGTACCATCAGTTAAATGTGATATCTAATGGTCAACCTAAGCATAAGTGGTATTTCTAACCTATGCAATGAGAAATATTCTGTTGAAATAGCTATAAGATGAAATAAGTATTTCATGAGAGAACAGCTTAGAATTCCATTAACATATTCTACAAAAGAGACAGGGCCAGTGAGATAGCTCAGTGAACCAATGCACCTGCTTATGTAGGCTTAGGCAAGCGCAGGAACCAGAGTTTGATCCCCAGCACCACACGCCTTGCCAGCCCTGCCCCCAGAGCAAGTTGAGCTGGCCAGAGCTTGGGTGTAGTGACATATGCCTATAATCCCAGTGCTGGGAAGGCTGAAAACAGGAGCATTCACTATGAGTCTGAGCTTCATAGTGAGACCCTGTAACAATCAAATACATTTTGAAAAAAAGGAGAGAGAGATACCTGTTCGTAGAAATGAGAGAGGTCATGTAGTTGGTAGAAAGAAAAAGTCTTAAGTGGACAGCTGGGCACTGGCAGTATTAATTTACTCTATAATCACTTCCAGGGGTAAAACACTCAAGTCCCAACAGATTTGTCTTCCTTTCTTTATTGTTTGACTTGATGTCCCTGAAGGAGATATGGCATCAAAAGAGCTGAGGTTTGTATGGAAGTTTTACAGGGAAGAATGGCCTGTAGTGAAAATCAAGCTGAAACAAGGATTAGTAGTGTGAGCACTAGTCCTCTAACTGTAGTAATCAGTGATTGTAAGCTCTGCAATAAAGCAAAGCTGTACTCTAGACCTTTGTCTTCTAAACTTGGACAATAATCTCTAACATTACTTCCAGCTTTTATTTTTCAGGAAACAAGGTTATCTGAGGGAATTGTTTTCCTTAATTCACAAAGTACATTCTCCTCTTACCTTCGACACATAAACAGTAGATAATTCCACTTTCCAGAGCATTCAATAAGCATTAGTAGATTTGTGGCCTTAGAATCTGTCATGCTTTCAATTCCTTTCATTAATCCTATTCTGCTTACAGGATAATCCAGGCAGGATAAGAGATTTACCCTGCTCGTATGACAGCTGTTTATATAGTGAAAGACATCATTTTAGCCTTCACTTTCCTCTTTCTTTCATTCTACAAAAATCATTGCCAGGCACCTTAACATCTCCTTGCCTGTGAGGGACCCTTTCTAGTTTACCAAAACATATCTTAAAATGTGGTCCCCAAATTGAGTTTTATACTTTGCTTGTTCTCAGAAAATAGTTCAAAGAATGTCTTCAGTAATATAAGGAATACTTCTCCAGTTATTGCTCAGAGAAAGACTGAACCAGCCAGAGCTCTTCCTCCAAAGTGAGCACTACAGGACCCCTCCCTCCTGCCTGGCTGCTCTCTAGAGGCCTGGGGTGGAGGCCGGCTCACAGCAGCACTCTAGTAGCTGCCCATTCATATCCAATGAGCTTTCCTTTGATGCTGTGTGAGGAGCGGGTGTGTTACATAGCTCTCCTCTCAGACAGGCTCCAAGAACTATGGAAGAAGAGGATTTTAAAAAGAGATGAGGGCCGGTCAGATAGCTCAGAGGATTAAAGTACCTGCTTAGGCTGATGCAGGGACTAGTTCAATTCTCTACATGCCATGCCTGGGATGTACTGAGACAGCTATTGATACTGAATGTGGTGGCCCACCTGTAATCCCAGTGCTTCAGAGGCTGAAAACAGGAGGATTACTACCAGTCCAATCTGTATAGTGAGACCCTGTAGTAAATACAAGAGAGAGAGAGAGAGACAGAGAGAGACAGACAGACAGACAGACAAACAGACAGACAGAGACAGAGAGACAGATGACCAGCTGACTTCATTCAGCAGCCAGGCCCCAAGAAAAATAATAGATGAGAGTACACATATCTGCATAAAGACAGCAGAAAAGTAGCTAACTCAGGCAACATTTAGCCAAGCCAATATTAAACTGCAATAGATGACTGAAAAAGTAATTTACTTTGTTTTTCTATTTCAATCTACCACTAAGCAGGTGTTTTCCTTATCTCCATCATTCTATCTTTTATTCTTCACCTATGTTGTAAAAATGAAGACATTTATGGCAAAAAGTTGAAAGTCCAATTGACTCATTAAAATGAAAGTGAGAGAACCAAGACGTGGGTAGAGAAACTCAGAAAGCACTGAATTAGAGCAGCTAAGCTGTAGACAATCATATAATCATCCCCTAAATTAGCATGGCCTTCTTGGTAGTCAAAGCAAAAAGGAAGAATTAAAAATTTGAAAACTCTCATCTAATGCAAGGAAACATATTTGTTCATTACGAGAAACAAAAATTTCCCTAAATCCAACTCTCAGATGACCCCACCCCATGGATTTCCCTAATTTGATTAGATCATAATAAAAATATTCTGTTACCCTAAAAACTGGAAACTGATATCATGCATTCAAAAATGAAGACTGTTTCCTTCCTTCTGAATTTTATATGTAGAGAATGTGGGATATGATGCATAACCTTATAGCTCTGAAATGAAAAATGAATCATTAAACTTGAGCTTTCAGAAAACTTTAAAAATTAACATCCCTTAAAATATCAATTTCAAATGTAGTCACATTTTCCAGAAGAAGCATTTGCATATATTAAATATGGAGCAGGTAAAGCTCATCCTCTGAAATCTCACCTTATCATCTTCCCATAGTTGATTTATTTTTAAAGTGTTCTGGGTGCATGTTTTAAAAATTATGGAAAACTGTGGATAACATAATAAGTATCACATTTTGAGTGTGCGTTCCCTTTCCCTCCCAGTGCTGTGAACATACCTCCACCTTAGACTTCCTATAAAAAGAAAACTTGGGGTATTATTATTTTTCTAACAGAATTCTTTTATCTCTTAAAAAAAGGTATGTCTGAAGAGGTAACATTTACTGCAAAGGAACTCATGAGGGATTTTTCAGAGGCCTGAAACAATGAGTGAGGAGCTTTACCTCAGCAAGTTCTCTGTACGCTTAGGAGAACACATTCTTTGCCCTTGCCTTCCGGTGAATAGAGTGGAAGAAGCATCAAATTTAGAATTGCTAGTTTGTTGCATGTTAGTAGTATATTATTTCAACCTTGATGTCCTCATCTACATAATGGGTAGTGGTAATACTAATGTCTGTTGTCATGTAAATTAAATGAGGTAATACATATGAACAGGGATCTTAAAATTACATGCACACACAAAAATTTTTAATTTTTTAAAAAATTATATACACAAATTCTTTTTGGAAGTTGTGGAGTTTGGCCCTAACACCATTTGGCTGCAAGGGCTTCCAGGCTAGGGTCAGGACCTGCACTTGGTGGAACCACACCCCAGCCTGAGGAGATGGCTGTCACTTGGCAAATACTGGGTTAGTGTGTGGAGGAACAACGTACCTCCATTCTCTTGAACATGCTTAACCTATTCTAGGTAATGAGAAACAAAACCAGAAAAAACTAAGTAGGTGGAAGAAAGTGAGCCTGTGTGATATGTTGCACTTTGGGTCCAGTGTAGGGGGCTGAAGTTACTATAGTCCTGGAAAAGTGGTCCTCAAGAAATGCCACGCATGCCCTGGTGAAGCCTTTTCACAGGACAACTGGACAAAGAGCCTCAAAACCTTAACAGCAACCTGCAAAAATGAAAGCAACAATAGCAAACAAACGAACTAAAAAAAAAAAAAAAACATAATAATAAAAATAATAAAAGAAAAACCTTAAAAGCAAAATTCCAATTCAAGGAAGCTGTTAAAATATTCTAGTACGTGCACAGACATGTACATATATGAATGCTATATAAAGAAAAACTAATGATAGGAACTGGTAAAGAAGATAATGTATATCCTGTATATCCAGACAAGAGACAATGAAGACAAAATTACTGAATGTTTAGTAGCATGTGTATTGACAAGGAAAGATGTCTAAAATATGCTTTCAAAAAGTTTCCAAGAAATAAATACAGACACCCATAGAACAAGGACATTAACAATGACTGCAACTTGGACTTTTTCTTGTTTTTTTTTCATTTAATTTTTCTGCATTTTCTTGTATTTCCATACTAAGCATGAATTCTTGATGTAATTTTTGGGGTAACAGATAATACCTGCAAGAAAAGAAAGCAACTATGGTCTCAGATGTGGTCAAGGGAATTGAGAGGCCTGGAAAACACACCATTCCGGTGCTGGGGTGTAGCTCCATGGCACCCCAGCACAAGACAAGAAGACAATCTTTAGATCCCATGCACCCATGAGATGCCTGGTCAGTCAGCAAATGACTAGCTTTGGTCCAACTGGCTGAGGAAAATGCCAGTTCTCTCTGCCTCCCATTTCACCTGCCATGCTGCAAGCTAACCTTTGGCCAGCTGCACTGCACCGCTCAGAGTCAGTTCCTGTCCTCTCCTGCTTGAGGTCTGGTGAGCTGCACAGAGCTAAGGGTGGAAACAGGCGTGCTCTGGGTTCCTCAGCCATACCTAGGCTGAAGCTCAGTGGACTCGCTTCCTCTCCCAGAGAAAACCTGAGACTGGAGGCTTCAAGACAAGGCAAGAACACAGAAAAGACAAGAACACAGAGCCATGAATGAGGCCCAGGGCCCAGGAGAAACTTCTAGACAAGCTGATGACTCTGGGTTTTTAACTTTATGCCACTGAAGAGGGAAGAAAAAGTGCTCACACAGGAAGAACAGCTCAGAAGAATCAGTTCTGTTTTGTTTTAATTTTTGCAATTGCTTCATTTTCCGGTTAAAAATTACTTCATTTTCTAGAAATATCCTCCCTGCTTCATCTCTCTAGCTCTCCTGCATAACTAAGCACTAAAGTTCCACATACCCCTGGGTGTACAGACCTTTTCAAAAACCTATGGCAAAATTGCAAAATTATTAGAAATTGCTCATGCCTTCTTTTCTCTTAAAACACTCTGTGGCTATGCCTCTGGTAGCTTGCAGGAGGAGAGATCCCAAGTTCAGTATTCAGCTTAGAAAGGTCTGTGAGTGATGGCACAGTGGAAGGAAACCTGGCCAGCTCCAGGTTTCAAGGGGTCTTAGGAAAAACTTCGCCCTGGACTCAGGACTGTGCTGTACAGTTTTGGAGAACCGCGCTCAGTTCTTTCTGAGCACAGAATGACCATTCTTGGGACAAGGCCAAAGCCCAGGTTGTCAAGGCTACACACATGATCCCTGGTCGTTTTCCTATATCTAAGGGAGAACGAGAAAATACTGTAACACTTATTGTTGTTGGGTGGCAAGTATTTTTTACTAGTAGGTGTGGGCTTAGAGCTCATGTTTAATAATACAGATTTAGCAAATCTCATTTACTGGTGGATGAATCTACAGAAACTGTTTTTTTTTTTTTTTTGCATTTATTTACTTATTTGGTACAGGTTCTCATTAATTTATTTACTTATTTGGTACAGGGTCTCATTATGCAGCTCAGACTACTCCTAGTAATCCTCCTGTTTCAACCTTCTTAGTGCTGGGATCACAGGTGTATGCCACCATACCCAGTTCCAGGGCCTACACAGCATATGGCACCAGGGACTGAACCTGGGTCCTTGCACTTGCCAGGCAGGTGATTAGACTGCTGAGTTTTCTCCTCAGCTCCTGTGGAGATTGCATTTGTGTTCCTGATGACAAAACTCCCAACACAAGCAGACGCAAGCAAAGATAAATCTATTGTCCCAAGGAAGTAAAAATTTAAGGGCTGATCTGACTAGATACATAATCAGTTCAAACAGTGGCAGAAATTGATCTCTCTCTTGCTAAATATTTGTCTGACATCCTTTATATTTTCTCTGTTCTCAGCATACTCTCAGGAAGGGTTCTCCCCAAAATCCCAAGCTTTATTACATTTCATAAAGAAAAGAGTTCTTTCCTTTTAACCTCTTCTCAGCTTAAGGATAATTGATAAATATAAATTTTATATATATATATATATATATATATATATATATATATTATAGTATAGAGTGTGGTATTTTGAAACATATTTACCTTATGAAGTTAAGTCAAGATAGTTAACATATCCATTACATCATATAATTATCATTTGTAATGGTTTTTAGAATTTTTAGATTGATGCAGTTTCAAGTATCTCAGCCTTCTCAGCAACTGGGATTATAGCTGTGCTCTACCACACATGGTTTTGGGGCAGGTGTTTATTTGTGTGTTTGCTGCCCATATTTTGGAGGACCATATTCAAAAAATATTATTGCTCAAATCACTAGTGTATTAGTTACTTTTTACTCATTGCTGGGACAAATACCCAACACTCAAGATGAAGGAAGGAAAGGTTTATTTAGCTCACAGTTTCTGGAGATTTCAGTCCATATTCGGCTGGCCCAAGGCTGAGTGGAACAGGGAAGAGAGCATCCAGTTCATGGCGGCAGAATAGCAGCAAAATGGTGGCAGAGGCAGCCAATCAATCAGGGCAGCAGAGCAGCAGTAACAGCTTGAGTCTGTCTCTCTGTCTCTCTTTATATTACATTCAGGCTCTCCGCCTTAGGCTACACCCATAATCTCAGAAGTACTTTGACCCATAATCCCATCAGTACTAAAACCCATAATCCCAGGGATCATGGATTAAGTCTCAAACTCTAGAAGTCTCTGTCCAATGACTACATGAGGCTTTGGGGGGACAACTAGACATAAACCATAACAACTACCCAAAACCTTTTTCCTACATTTTGTCTGTTTTTTGTTTTTTGTTTTTTTAACATATTTAGTACAGGCTCTATAGCAGAAGTTCTCAACCTGTGGGTTGCAACCCCCATGGGGGTTGAAGGACCAAAACACAGGTGTCACCTAAAGCCATTCCGAATCACAACAGTAGCAAAATTACAGTTTTGAAGTAGCCACCAAAATTATTTTTTGGTTTGTGGTCACCACAATATGAAGAACTATATTGCAGGGTCAAGGCATTAGAAAGGTTGAGAACCACTACTTTATAGGGTCTCACTATATAAGTCAGACTCATAGTGATTTTCCTGTTTTCAGCCTATCAAGTGCTGGGATTACAGGCACACAGCACCACACCCAGTCTCTATCACTATCTTAGCACACCCCAGGAGCAGGGCCAACGTGGCAGGCCAGGGTTCAAACCCCAGCCACTGCATTCTGCCCTAACAGGCACTTTAGTTCACTGAGCTATCTGGTGAGCCCTCTTTTTTTTTTTTTTTTTTTGTCTTTTTGAGACAGGGTCTCGCTATGCAGTTGAAATTGGTCTTGAGCTCACTTTTGTAGCCCAGGCTGGTCTCGAACTCGCACCAATCCTCCTGCCTCAGCCACCCGAGTGCTGGGATTAAAGGCTTTTTCCTGCATTTTATTCTAATAGTTTACAGTTTTAAGGGCTCACATTTAAGTCTGTCATCCATTTTTGATTGATTCTTATACATAGTATGAGATAAAGGCCCAATTTTATTCTTACACATGTGGATAAGTAGTTTTCTTTGCACTGCTCACTGGAGAGTTTATCATTTCCTCAATTGCATATTCTTGAAAGCTTTGCCAGATATCAGTTGATGGTTCTTTCTGGGTATTTCTGGGTTCTCTATTCCTTTCCACTGGTCAGCATATTTGTATTTATACCATTCCTATACTGCTTTGATATCTTTTTAGTAGATTTTCAACAGGTATTTTAATGCCTTCTATTTTGTTGATTTTTTAAAATTGCTTTTGTTATTTGGGGTCTTTGCGGGTCCCATATAAATTTTTGGATTGTCTTTTTTGTTTCTATGGAAAAAATTTTAAACATTCAATTACATTAAATTTATAGATCTCTACACAGTGTGGGTGTTTTTAATAATATTAATTCTTTGAATCCATAAACCTGGGATAACTTCCAATTTATTTCTGTCTTAATTTCTTTCATTAGTGACTTTCATAGTTTTTAGCACATAGATCATTCAATTCCTTGGTTCGGTTTATTTTTAAAAGGTTGTTTTGGTGCTATTATAAGTAATAATGTGTTGAGTCCTTTTTTGGGTAGTTCATAGTTAATGTATAGAAACACTGCTGATTTTCCATTTATTTTCTGTCCTGCAGCTTATGTGTAACAATTCCTTATGAAATCTTTAGGAATTGTACAGATAAAATCACATTATCTGTAGACAAACTATTTTATTCCTTCTTTACCAATTTGGATCCCTTTTATCTCCTTTTTAATCACTCTATACAAGTTCCATATGATTCGTTTTTTGATTCAAATAGGGCATACTCTGAATGATATGCTGTCTTTTAGTCAATCAGGTGACTTGAGAGGTTAAATAAGCTGATTGGCTAGGCTAGTCCACATCCCCTCTTCATCTACTCTACTCTATAGAAAAATTAAGGTGATATTACCAGAAGGAACAAAGGATGGAGGTCAGACAAGAGCACCAGAGGCCCTTCACCATGGGAATGTGGTAGCCTTCTGTAGCAAACACCGATTACCACATACCCTCAAGGGTCAGCAGTTCCAAGGGTCGATCATGGTCAGTGATTGTGGTAAGTGAACCACAAGCCCAGAGCTTTTAATGAAAGTGAGGAAACCAATTTTAAGAAGTGTTCACGTCCAAGATGAATCATCCACAACCTAAATTCAGGAAACTTCAAAGACTTGTGTGAACAGATGCATTTCAAAAAGATTCTTGGAAAACATAGACTTACTTGAGCCTTGGAGATGGAAAGATAGAACAGCAGAGCAGCAGAAACAACCCAGGTGCTTGTGAAGCAGTGACAGCAGTCTGATTCCAGTGTGCGGAGCCGTGGTGGGAAAGGCTGGGCTACAGCCTCCTAGTGGGCTCAGTCTGCAATAAGGAGGAGGCACACTGGGTAAGAGTTCAGGGAACTAAGCCTCCAGACTGATTCTCCATTACTGAGGGTAGAGAGTAACTTCCTTTTTCCCTTCCTGATTTTCCTCTAGTGCTTTTGGTTTTCCTTTTGGTTTGGTTTTGTTGCTTTTTGTTTGTTTGTTTTGAGACAGATAGGGCCTCACCATGTAGTGTAGGCTGGCCTGAATTTCATTTATGTGTCCCAGGCTGGGCTCAGACTCACAACGATCCCATAGTATCCCAAGTGCTGGAGTTATAGGCATGTATAGCACCACACCTGGATTCTCTAATGTTTTAACATTGTCTGTATTTCAGTTCTGCTTTGGCTGTTAAAGAAAATGTTCCTTCATCAGTGAATGCTTATAGTGATGCTTTTATATATATATATATATATATATATATATATATATATATATATATATGTAGTTCAAACTCCTTGAAATACATCAGTCTTTCTGAATGACCTTTCATAGTGAAATACTTTTTTTATTATAGAAGTGTTTATTTGTGTCATGTCCACTTAGTTATACATCTTGACTCCCAAACTGGAATATGTTGGCTTTATGAAGCAAGAAACTGCACCTGGGCCATATCTGTAGCAAAGTCATTGGGTACGTAGTAGGACTTAAGCAAATATTTATTGAACTCATATATTTTATTTAGAACTTATAGTAAGAACTATGTCACTACCAATCTCTGTGGTAGTCTTTTAAAATAAAGAAAAAAAAATGGGGCCAGTGAGATAGCTCAGTGGACTAAAGCACCTGCTTAGGCAAGCTTAGGCGAGTGAGGGACCGAGGTTCAGTCCCTGGCACTACATGCTATGTTAGCCCTCCCCCCAGGGCAGGCTGAGCTGGCTAGAGTCTGGACATGGTGGCACATACCTATAATTCCAGAGCTGGGGAGGCTGAAAACAGGAGGATCATTACGAGTCTGAGCTGCATAGTGAGACCGTGCAACAACCAAATACGTTAAAAAAAGAAAGAAAAAAAATCATCTTATAATGGAAATTTGAAGCACATTTAAGAGATTATTAATACTGATGCATAGAGAAGTGGGCAGACATATTGGTTATTAAGCCAGAGTTGGAAAAGTTCCAGGTGGGACACCAGTGAAAAGCATGAGTGACAAGAAAGAACAAGACAAAATTGGAGCTGAAGGAGATAATATGTATAAATGAAATGACACTGCATCTTGGATTTTGGTCTTCAATACATTTTATTTGGAGTCTACTCTTTCTGGAGAAGGAGGTAGCACAATCACATTGTTGAAGGAGAATGGGAGGCTTAGAGGCCTTGTAGCTCTGAGGAATAGGAGCAAGAATCAAAACCAACTTCAAGTGTAGAGGCATGCTTATAATCACAGCACTCTGAAGGGCTGAGGCAGATAGACTGCGAGTTTAAGTTCAATCTGTACAATATAGCAATTTAGCAAAGCTATCTCAAAATAAAAAGTGAAAGTTAATAAAAAAAAAAAAAAAGCCTGGTAGGCACAGGGACTGGGGGTTTGATCCCCAGGCCTGCCATGCTGGACCCCATCCCTGGGGTGTGCTGAGATGGCAATTGAGACTGGGCGTGGTGGTGTGCACCTGTAATCCCAGCTCTTGGGAGGCTGTAAACAGGTGGATCACGGAGTCCAATCTAGTAGAGAGACACTGAACACCCTGTAGACTCTTCCCTAAAATCAAAAAAAAAAAAAAAAAAAAAAAAAAAAAAAAAAAAAAAAAAAAAAAAAAAAAAAAAAAAAAAAAAAAAAAAAGGAAAGAAAAAGGAAGGAAGGAAGAGAGAGAGAGAGAGAAGACAAGACAGCTGCTCCAGTAGTGACAGTTTGCAACATGAGTTAAGAGACAGAGAATAACTATGTACCTACAATGAAAACAAAGCATTGCTAATAACACCTCACCATGTCCCCCCAAAGCCTCATTCAGTAGTTTGCCAGGGGGACTCTTCAGAAGTGGCCCGCTCTAGAGCATGTGATGCTGGGAGCAGGGGGCTGTGATTAACAAATCAGCCCACTTTGGTTTGGCTTGGACCTAGGCACGCATAATAGCAGGCCCTGCCTGGGTGAGGGTGCTGTCTGCCCCAAAGGAGGGGCAGGTATCCCAGACAGAACATAAAAGACAGAAAGAGGGCTGCTGCGGCTGCTTGCCACTTCGCTGCTTGCTGCCTTCTGCCCACCTTGTCCCATGTCCCTCTGCCTTGCCATCCTGCCTTAGAGCCAGCGACTGTCAGCTGAAACCTCCACAAACAGTGAGCTACGACAGAACTTTCTTTCCGCTTTTAGCTTTGAGTGCCAAGTACTTGTCTAACAAGAAAATAAACTGAGATACCTCGGTTATTTACATTTGATCCTGAGACTCCCACCACATCCTGAATTGGCTCACTGCAATCTCTAGCATTTGCCATATTAAACAAGAACCATCCAAGGTCAAGTTCAGTATCAGCACATGGCTCCCTTATCTCCTAGGAAAGCTACCTGGGGCATCAGTCCTTCACAGAAGAAAAGTGTGGGTCTGGAAATAAATGGAGGCAAGAAAAAGTAGGGCTAGAAGGTACCTTACGAAAGAGTTAACCTCCAAAAAGGCAGGGGAGTCGGGAGGCTGCTGTGTTTCCTGCCCATTTTGTAAACATCTATCTGCATCTTACAACTGAGTGAGGTGGGCACTGCTCTTCTTCCTGTGTTTCTGATGAAACAATAAAAAGCCCCTGACCCAAACCACACATTTGCCATGCTGAGGAGAGGTTGCTGAGGGGGCAGGGTGTAGAATCTCAGCTTCCTCTTCACCTGGCCTCTATTGGGGTCAACCTAGTTTCACACATGGCCTGTATTCCCTGGTGCTTGAGTTAATTTGTAAGATTGTCCTACATTTTCTTTTAGAGAGTGACTATTTGAAGGTGCTTTGTCACCAGGGCACAAACACTTCTTTTCCAAGTGGGCACTGTTTCTGCTAATTAAGGAAGCCTGCATGCAGGCAGGAGTCAGGAGGGCAGTCTGAGTCGCCCTCTGCTTCATCTTCACGAATGGACCCTGGGGATTCAAAGGAAGAGAAAAGATGAAAGGCAAGCTGAGGCCTCCTTCAGCTTGTTGGAAAACGCTTCTTCTGCCCAACCTAGAAATAAAGTTTCTGCAATGGAAATGTGCTCACTTATCCCAAAAAAATCTCTGCCTCTTATCTTTCTCAAAATGCGTCTGGAGCCATAGTGAATCTCGACTCACATATTCCAGGATGCCTCCTCCCCTTGGCAAAGAGGACCAAAGTTGTCTATTTTTAGGGTCTAACAGTTGGCATGCAATTACAACTATATTTATAATGGGCCTTGGAGAAGAATAATTTATTTATGGGTAAATTAAGATCATTGCAATACAAACATGCACCCACGGATCAGGAATTAACTGTGCTTACCCAGGAACCATAAGAACACCATCACTTTTTACAATACGGGCCATATTATTTCAAAACAAACAAAAGCTCAGACCCTTCTAATCCACTTTTCAGCATCAGTCCAAAATGTTACAGCAAGATTCCAGTGAGGTCAAGCCAGGCGTGGTGGCACTGGCCTCTAAGCCCAGTGTGTGGGAGCCAGAGGCAGGGGGACTGCCCTAACTTCTCAGCCAACTAGGGCTACCTGGTAAGATCAAGAGCAGGTTGAATTACATAGTGAGAACCTGTCTCAAAAAACAAACAGAAAAAAAAAAAACCCTACATATCAGAACTGCCTAAATTTTAACAAGGGTAATGATACTTGATCAAAGGAAATTAGCAACAAAAACATTTATTTCCTTCCCTGAAAAAAATAAATTAAATCAGTCCTAAAGTTCAGACTGAGATCTTTGTTTTTATTTTACTATTGTTTATTTGATTTCATTGACCAGAGATGTAGATGTCATTGACAGTTTGTGCTTAGGGTGGTTTATTTTGTGTCATGGGTTTTTTTAAATGAGAGGAAAACGTAACATGTTCAAAAACTGGTAAACAGGAAAAGCACACACTAAATTGCTGATAGTATATTACTATTGTCCTCTCAAAAATAGGGCCACTGTCACTCTGCTGTCTGCCTATTTAGTATCACCTTTAATTTTCTCTTCAGTAGATTCTCAAGCTAATTACACTATATCCCCAAAGTCTAATTCAGTGACTTTATAAAAACATCTAAAGCAAGTAAAAACAGACAAAAGTCTGTGTTGCTCCCAACTTTTAAAAAACTGTATTACAATGTTCCATGTGGGTGGCAGGGTTTTTTTTTTCCCCTTGAAATCTATCTATCTATCTATCTATCTATCTATCTATCTATCTATCTATCTATCTATCTGTCTATTTATTTATTTGGCACAGGGTCTCACTATGTGGCACTTCAGATTTGAGGTGATCCTCCTGTCTTAGCCTCTTCAGTGCTAGAGTTACAGGCATGTGCCACCACACCTGGTTTCGGTGGCCAGCAAGGTGCTTCGTAGCTCTGTGTAACTTTATGTGTTTTCTCCAAATTGAGAGCTTTCTGTCTGGGGTAACACATGAATCTGTTCTTGGAGACACATTTCTGCTCTCCTACCCTGCCTTACACCCTTGGTCCTGGCACGCTAAGTACTTACATGTGATTTCCGGCTGGCGCCAGCTCGCTCAGACACATTCAGCACCAACAGAAATGTAGAAGTGATAAGGACTCCTGAGCACCCAGCCTAAACATGTGCACAGTTGCCCTCCGTGGACCGAGGAGACTTTATTAACGAATAACGCCAATATAGACATGTATTCAGAGAAATATTTATGTTAGGAGAAAATATTCATTTTTTTGAGCAAAGCAGTGTGAATGCTGATGTAAACATGTAATTCCTCAGCATACGAAGTTTGCTATCCTATGAGCATATGAGACAGATGAGGAAGAGCGAAAGGAAGATCACTTCAGTATGGGATGAGAATACTAAAGGCCTGCAGATAGAACAGTCAGTGTTGGGTAAGAATCTTGATTTAACAGTGTCCTCCATTTCTTAATAAAATCCAGTGATCAAATGTATCATTTGCACACATTTGTGCAATCGGTCCTCTTCAGAACTCAAAATATATATTTTTTAAAAAAAAGTCATGGCCACTGAATTTTCTAATGAAAAAATCCGAACAAAAGACAACATTTTGACCTAATATTTAAAAACAGCAGGTATCTTTGTCCATTGGTATACTACAGACTGGCTACCCTAAACTAAAAAGTACACTATATTTAAAAGAAATGTAGTTAAAAATAAACTTACATTTATTTTTCACAGCTGTCAAGGCTGAAAGTCTATGATCAAGGTGCCAGTGGATGTGGTATCTGTTGAGGGTCCACTGCTGCCCTCTTGCTGCCTTCTTGTGTGGTGGGAGGGACAGGTTAGCGCTCCGGGGTCTCTCAGGGCTCTAATGCCACCCTTGTGATCTGATCATATCCAAGGCCCCTGCCTCCTAACACCATCATACTGGGAACTAGGTTTCAATGTCTGAATTTGGAGAGCTAGAAACTTTGCATCAGAGCCAACAAAAAGATTCAGATTTACCTGGCCATGTTCTGAATGGCAGAGTCAGTCTCGGCAAAACTGCTTTTCCATTACATAATTCCTTGTTAGAGTAGAAAAGGAGGCCTGAAAAGGTCGTACCCAGCCCTGTACTCCTCTTCCTCCCTTGGATTAACACTTACATCCTTAGCTGTCGTCAGTTGCTAATCAGTGATGTTTGGACAGTGACAGCTATGCTGCTTTTGCACCATCTGCGATGGCCTCTTGGGTATAATTTTCATTCGTTTTCAAGAAAATGTCTCATTTATCAGTGCCTGGGTTGTAATCTAGATCACATTTTTCGTAGGAATGGGGTATTGGGACAAAGTTGGGTTGCTAACTATGGCGTGAGAAAGGATATATTGATGGGATAAAATTGGGACAAACTCACAGTTATTCCATATTAAGTGTTTCTAAGCAGAATGGTACTAATATTTGCCTAGCTATTTGGAACCCGTCCACACACTCTCCTCATATCTATTTATGTCTACTGACCTAAAAGAAGAAGGGGTGGGGGTGCAGTTCAATTCAGCCATGTACAGATGAGGACTGGCAGCCTCTGGGGCGCTGACAGCAGCCAAGCAACCAAAGGGCCTCTCTGCTCAAGTTCACGTTTGAAGCAGCCTAGCAGACGGAGCAGACACGATAAATGGTTTCAGATCAACAATGCTTTCAATACATTCCAATCTAACTTCCTGTGGGCATTTCTGTGCCCTCAGGAAAAAGGGCTTGGGTTGCAGGACTGATAGAGCCAGGACTGTCCTCACACTGCAAGACTCTAGAAGCTGTGCAGCCATTTGAAAGAGGGGTGCCATACAGAGGAGCACATCAGGTGCCCCTGACTCACACCTGCCAGGAAAGCTTGGAGACAAACCCCTCAGGCTTCACGAAGATCTACACTTGATATAAAAATAACTGTTTAAACAGAGAATCACATCCGTATAACTTTCTGTCACAAAATAGTGAGCTCCCTAGTACTGGCAATATCTACATTGGGTAGAGAGTTGACTAACTAGTCTCTAAGGTCCTTTTTGGGGTCCTAGGCTTTTTAACTACCCAGGTGACTTGAATGAGCCGCTTCTCTTCTGCATGCCTTTATTCAGCTCAAGTGCCTATATGACAGTGCTAAGAGCATGCCAAGAAAAGGACTTTTCTGTTTCTGCTTTGACAGTTAATTCAACATAACTCAGTGGTAGGGTGCCCTTGCATTTCATCAAACATTACTGTGGGTGTTTCTGTGAGGGCATTTTCAAATGAGACTAACATCACAAATGGTTAATTCAGGTGGTATGAACATTTCCATTGGTGGAGTACAGTAAAGTGTCCTCCATAGTATGGATGGGCCCTTAGTCAGCTTGAAGGTTCTATTGTTTTTTTGTTAAAATTTTTTTAGATTTATTTTGCTTTATTTATTTGATACATGGTCTCACTGCATAGTTTGGATTCATAGTGATCCTCCTGTCTTTGCCTCCCCAGTGCCAGGATTACAGGTGTGCTCCACCAGGCCAGGTTTCAGGGCCAGGATGCCATGCAGTATGGGTGATCGAACTTGGGTCTCTGTGCTTTCCAGGCAAGCACTTAGACTGTCAAATTATCTCCCCAGCCCCAGGTGAAAGTTTGACTAGAACCAGGACAGCAGCCTTCCTCTGAGCAGAAGAGAGCTGTCCAGCAGACCACCTGCAGCCTTCTCCTCTACCGAGGGTGTCCCTGGTGGTAAAGTGGCTCACCTACACTGCACACTTACACTTCCCAGCTTCCATAACCAAGTAAGCCAGTTCCCTAAAATAAACCCAACATGCCTATCCTGTCAATCTGTTTCTCCAAAGAACCTTGAGTAAGAACCTTAAGTAAATTTGCAGAGTTGCTTGTCTCCATTTCCAGATCTCTGAGTCCTCAATACTAATTTCTGTGTATATCTCTCCACACTGGAAATCTGTTGGTCCTAAGAGGCAAATAAGACCACCTAATTGTAAATGGTTTTCACACTTAGATTCAGCCCAGTCTGTCCCTGGAATTGTGGATAGTACTACACCTGATGTTTCTTCTTAGAGATCTAAGATCTCAGGTCTAAGATATCTGAATCAGAACCCTACCCACACTGCTACACCTTCTCCTGCTACTAATTCATCTTTTTTTCTTTTAATGTATTTGGTACAAGGTCTCATTTCCCAGCTCAGACTCATAGTGCTCCTCTTGCTTTCAGCCTCCCCAGCATTGGGCTTACAGGCATGCACCACATGTCCGGACTCAGTCGCCAGCTCAGTGCTCCTGGGGCCCGGTCTGGAGTGGCACATGATGCTTAGGATGGAACCCTGGTCCCTGCATCTGCCTAAGCAGGTGTTTAGTCTGCTGAGCTATCTTGTGGGCCCTAACCCATCTTAACTAGTAGTGACACCTTTCAGCCGGTTGCTGCCAGGACATGCCTGGAAGGTAGGCTTCATCTCCTAATTCTTTCATAGTTAGCATCTGGAACTTTCACAACACCTATCCATTTTATCTTCAGAATATATTCCCAAGTCTCTCCACTTCTCCCCACCTTCACATTCCCAGTCCCTACTTCTACTCTTGTTCTCCTCCGTCTCTTCTCCACATAGCTGTGAGTGATCTTTTAATCATGTTACTTCTGTATTCAATACCTCCACCGTTTTCCATCCTGCCTATATAAATCCAAATTCTGTCTTCAGATGTCCTATACTTGCCTCTGCCTTACTCCCTAAGCTTATGTCCTATTACTCTCCCTTTCTGTTCTGTCAAAATTGAAGCTAACTAGAATCTCAAGGTCTTTACATTCACTGTACCCTTTGTCTAAACCCCCTGTCCTCAAATCTCCAGGGTGGCTTTCTCCAGTCTCAGTTTACATGTCATCCTCAGAGAGGAGAGAACTTCCCTAGCTACCATGTCCACCCGCTTTGCTCCCTTGCCTCTGTCCTCTAACACTGTTTCAACTTCCTCAGAGGACTCCTGTTGGCACACACCAAGCTGGCATCTGCATGGAATTTCTATCACTGTCTTTCTGAGCCTAGATCTTGGACCTATCTGCAGGAGAGACCAACTCTCCCACCTATGGGAAACTTACCCAGACAGTACCACAGGAAATGATGTCCTTGTGCTGGATAACCATTAGCTTAGACAGAGGGACATGGGTCTCTAGAAATCCCTGTAGGTTGTGGTCCTAGCTCTGATCCACATGTACTTACCCTGAGGACAGGCTGGCTGGTGAGAAATGTAGTCAAGCCCAGAAGAGACTTTCTGTAGATTCTTCTAGAGACCTCTGTTGGCACTGAGTCACCAAGCTCTACCATTGGGGTTATTTCTCTTCCTCCTTTGAAGTAGGGGTTGCTAGTGGGAGATCTTTTATAAAAACACAAGGCCTACAGAACAGAGAGCCTGCTAACAATTCAGAGTAAGAAAAAATATTATCTGAGATGATTGGCTGAAGAGGAAGAAAATTTATTTCTCAAAGACCTTCCTTCAATCATGACTCAGTGCTAGAAGAAACGTAGCCAAAGCAGTGAGCAACACCTACTTATTTTTTGCTCACTTTTTGAGACAGGGTCTCAAACTCAGGCTAACCTCAAACTCCTGACAATCCTCCTGCCTCAACCTCCCCAGTTCTAAGATTAAAGGCATATGCCACCATGCCCAGCAACTTACCTATTTTACATGGAATATTGCTAACACTTTACTGGTACCTTACCTATAGCAAGTTAAAGCACGCACTGCAATTGTTCACCAACACTCTTTCTACTTGAACTTGCTTTCATAAGCTACTTCCTACTCTTCCTGCATTTCATGCCAGTTATAAACATTTTGCCTTTCTTCAGTGGCCTGAATCTCCTTCAACACCTCTGGATATTTTGCTTAGATTGCAGGGTTTTCGTTTTTTTTTTTTTTTGTGGGACCAGGGTTCGAACTCACGACCTTGCACTTGCCCAGCAGGCACTTGTGCCTCGGAGCTATCTCCCCAGCCCCAAGGTTTTCATTTTCATTAAGAAAGTTCCATGGACACAGCAGACATATTATACAAAATTACATGTATTAAAGGTGTTAAACAATAATAAAAAAGGAAGAGCTAAACAAACACCCTTCTCTTCTCTGGTCACTTTCCACTGGCAATTGCAGGACCCAGTGCTGCTCCTAAGTGCCACATTTCTGTGGCTCTTCAGTGAATATGCTGTGTTACTATAATTTGGGCTTCTTTCACTTCCTTGGAGAGCAAATCCCAAGTAAGGGGCATTTTAGTGACTTGTGAACACTTGTATTGTCAGAAAGGCAACATTAGATGAGCACAGACCTATATCATAACACAGAGCTGTTGTTTCAAAACACATGTGAAAAAAAAACACCTCACGGAGGGTCAGCGAGATATTGCAGTGGACTAAGTGCCTGCTTAGGCAAGCACTAGGACCAGGGTTCGATCCCCAGCGACACTTGCTGTGCCAGCCCCGCCCCTGGGCCCACTGAGCTAGCTACGCAGTCCAGGCACAGAGGTACATGCTTAAAATCCCAGTCCTAGGGAGGCTGAAAACAGGAGGATCACTATGAGTCTGAGCTGCATAGTGAGACCTTGTACCAAATACATTAAATAAATGGCTTTCTGAGAAAGTCAGGTGATTTTTAAATACACAGATGTTTAACACAGTTACCTCTGAAGTCATCACTAAAACTAAACACTTAAACAAACAAAAGTCTCTTCTAATAGTCTTCTATTATGAAGGTTTTTATTAAAACCTTAGTAGGATTTAGTCCTACTAACCTGTTGTGAAACTGTCTCATTGCTATTTCTTTGCATTAAAATTAAAAAAAAATAAAATCAGCATTGATCCCAAAAGGTATAATAATTTCATTGCTCAACTAGGATTCTTTGGTTATAAGTACTTGAAACCGACACTAGGTGATTTAGGAAAAAAGTGGACGTGCCTTATTACAAGGATACAACAGCTGAGAAACACTCAAAAATAGCTGAAGAACCAGGTCCCAGTGGGCAGAAGTATCAAACTCTGGGAACCTAGAGTTGAAGCCAACAGGGGTCCCTTAAAGATGCCATTGTTCAGCTTAACAAACAACAGCCATTTTTTAGTATTCTTATTAAATTTGGACTCTAGAGATTGTCTATATGACTGTCCCACTTTGGTTGGTGTAAACAAGACCTCTCCACTAAGACTGTAAACATTAAGCATGCAGGGCTGGGAGAGGAGCAAGTCTCCCAAATAACCATGAAGCTGTTACCAGCAAACAGAAACAAATGATGCCAGGGGTACAGGGGAAAGGGGGTGATGCCCCTGCTCTAGACTATCAAGAGACTTACTGATAATGGTGTGCTCACTTTTATTTCCATCAGGTACTGTTACGTCCTAATTTCACAATAGTGACTAATGAGTATGTGATGATAGTGTAGTATGTATTGCACTGATTTACCACCCAGGGCTGGCTCCTTTGCATGGAGGAGGTCGTGAGTATGCGCTGGAAGGAATGTTCCAAACTCTGCTGAATGTACTGTCACCCTTTCCCTCTAGAGTACAGAAAGTTCTTTTCAACCACTTCTCACAGTGTGACAGCCATATATTTATTTTGTGTTTTCTTTCAATACCCAGGTGCACTTAAATCTCTTTGGATAGCCATAAGTTAAATGTTATTACTTTTTAAAAATTATTAGTTTTCCTTCTACTTTAGCATTATTATTATTATTTTTTTTTTTTCAGTACCAAGTATTGAACTCAGGACCATGAACTTGCCAGGCAGGTGCTTATTCTACTGAGCTATCTCTCTGGCCCTTTAACATTATTTTTATTTTAGGAAGAAACACACATTCCACCTATGGATGACTTACTATTTCCTTTGGGGGCCTCTAAATAAGCCAATTTTTATTTTGCTTCATTTGTTTGGTTGCTTTTTTTTTTTTTTTTTTTTTTTTTTTGAGACAGGGTCTCGCTGTACAGTTCAGGCTGGCCTTGAGCTCAGTTTTGTAGCCCAGGCTGGTCTCGAACTCGCACCGATTCTCCTGCCTCAGCCTCCCGAGTGCTGGGATTACAGGTGTGCGCCACCACGCCCGGCTTGGTTGCTTTTTTTCTTTAAAAAAAAAAAGACACAAGATTTATTTGGCTCAAGATTTGTAGAGGTTTCAAGCTATAATTGGCTGGCTTCAAAGCATGGTAGCAGAGGGGCAACAGCTCATGGTGGCAGAATACAGCAAAAGCAGAAAGAGGGGGAGGGAGAGCAGGAGGGATGGGGAGAGAGAGAGCAAGACAATGATTTTAAAATTTGCTTTTTCATTATGAATTTTATGTTCTATGTGAACCAATAATAACATACAGAGTTCATTTATTTATGTCTTTGAATTTTCACTTTAAGATTTTGACAGGCAAGAAAATTCTTCCCTTTTTGTGAAAAAAAATTAAAATAATAATTCAAAAGAAGCCAAAATTTTAAGTTTCAATGTAAAACATTTCATTGTCACTTAACATACAGGCATTCCTTATTTAATGACTGTGTTACTGTCCTATGACTATGTGAACTAAATGAATTGGTTGCTAAATGAAGAATTATGTATGGTATGTACAATATTCAGAACAAACAATTGATCAAAGGAAATGCCAGCATGATAACTTTGCTTTTATTCACATGTAGCACTGTGATGTAAAATGGAGCATAAACTACAGTATTGTACTTACAATGCAATCGGCAAAAATTATGCTGTACAAACAAGGCATACTGTAGAAAAAAAAAATTGAGGCTCTGTAAGCAAGGTGTATAGAGCTATTTGAAAAAGAAAAAGACAAGTCTGAAGTCTGAGCAGTATGTCCTAGTCCAAACAGGGTACCTCAGTTGCAAGTTGTGACAGTCATTAAATAAGAAATATTTGTACCACCATGCACAGTTGTGGTGCTTCAAAAAGGAACAGAAATGGAAGGTGTGGTGATGTGTACCTATAATTTCAGCTACTTGAGACACTGAGGCAGGAGGATTGCAAGTTTCACATGAGCCTGGGCAATTTAGCAAGACCCTGTCTCAAAATATATACAAAAATGGCTCATGGCCAGCAAGATAGCTCAGCAGTCTAAAGCACCTGCTTATGCAAGCTTTGGCAAAGCACAGGGACCACAGTTCGATCCCCAGCACCACATGCCTCGCTAGCTACTAGGGTGGGCTGACCCAGCCACAAAATATTAATTAATTAACTAATTAACTAACTAACTAACTAATTAATTAATTAATTAATTAAAAATGGCTGGGTGTGTAACTCCATGATAACATGCTTCCTAGCATTTTCAAGACCCTGGTTTCAACCCCTGGCACCACTGTCATAAAAAAGAAAAAAGGCAGAATTGTGTGATCATCAGCAGGAAGATTTTATTTTATAGCTATTAAGAACATTTCAGCATTTTGTCTGGAATCCTTGATTCCTCCTGTTGTACTCACATTGATTCAGTCCAGTAGCAGCCTGTAGGAGCTGCTGTCAACCACCAGTCTGAGTCCCCCATACTTTCCCACTTCTCCACCACTGCGGCCCAGCTCCATCTTCCCTCTAGACTACAGGAAGGGCTTCCTGAAGGTTTCCCACCCTCTATTTCCAGCCTCTGTTCACGTTCTCTAGGCAGCAGCTACACTTACCCTCCATCAACACAGAGCAGGCCAGTCCTTGGGCAGGACACACGCATGCTCCCCACCACACCCCTCACAGCCATGCTAACAATGCCTGTCAGCTTCCCTTGTGCAGCTCCTTGCCCTGCCTGGAATCACCCGCCCCACCACAGAGCCTGTGCACGTGGTTCCTGCTGCCACCCACACTCTGCCTCCCGCAGGCAGCAATACCAGTTCCTTTCCACCTCTCAGGTCTTCACCAGAATGCCAGGTCCTTGAAGAGGCTGACAGGTGACCCTTTCTATAACCCAGCCCATTCCCACTGTCTGGCATTTCTCTGTTCAGGCTTCCTGAAGAGTATCCGCTCTGAAGTGGTCCCTTCTATTCCTCTTCCACGTGAATATAAGCAGCAGGGAGAAGGCGCTTTGTCTTGCTCACCACTAATGCTCCTGCTTCTGAGGCGCTGCCTACCACTTGCAACTCTGGTGGAGTGCAGGAATTTCCTGTTTTCTCTGTACGGTGTTTGTCCCCAACAGTTACTTGTCCATCTAGTTATCAAAATGTGAGTGCTGACACACAGCTTAAATATCACATGGTTCCTCATATATGAACACAATATATAAATAAACAAAAAATACAACATAAAAAATAGTGGAGGGGCTGGGGAGATCGCTCTGAAGCACAAGTGCCTGCTTGGTAAGTGCAAGGTCGTGAGTTTGAACCCCGGTCCCGCAAAAAAAAAAAAAAATAGTGGAGAAAAATAGACAAAATGTTATTGTAATGTAGTATGCGCAATATATATAAACATGTACCTTGATTAGTATAACTGTCTTATATGTTTAGTCTTTTTTGACATTTAGCCTAGCTATTTATCTGTGTTTATAATAAGCTTGATAAAGATATAAAATAAATAAATGAACACAATGCTGGCACAAAAAGACAGAAAAATAGTTTTTAAAAATGGGGTGCAGAAGTAGAAAAACAATTGAAATGTGTTACATGTACATTTCAACTCACCACATTAACATAATAATTAGTTGCTGCAAACGTACACTAAAAAATTCAGAAAAAAAAAACAAAAAAGGATGTTCATTATGATTAGAATAAATCTATCCCAACACATACAACAGTCCAGGTTCTAGAAATTCAGAACAGAGTATTAAAACCTCTCAAAGGAAAGTTAACAAGTAACCTATAAAGGAAAGCCTATCAGAATCACAGAAGACTTCTGAACACAAAACCTCAAGGAGAGCTTAGAATAAAGTGTTTCAAGCCCTAAAAGTAAACAAATTTGAACCCAGATTGATGTACCCTCCAAAACTATCTTTCACAATTGATGAAAAATGAAAAAAATTCCATGACAAAGAACCATGAAGAAATTCTTGACCACCAAACCAACACTCCAAAATACTTTGAAGGACATTCTAGAAAAGAAATAACAAGAACTACAACTCTATGCGCTCCAGTGGAATGAATCCACCAGGCAAGACAAGCAGTTAAACAGGGGTTGGGGGGGGGGGAGGAAAGTATCAGCAGGAAAATAACATGACAAGGATGTCAATATGTGTCAGTTATAACCATCTATACTAATGGTTTCAACTCACCTATCAAAGGAAACACACTGGCCTAATGGATCAAGAAGCAAGATGTAACAACATATTGCATATAAGACACATTTCACTCAAAAATAAATTCATAAACTAAAAGTCAAAGAATGGAAAACAATACATCATGCAACTGGGGGAAAAAAACAGGCATAGCTATTCTATTTGCAGATAAATTGAATTTCAAGCCAAGACTAGAGAGACAAAGAAGATCACTACATCCTTGTAAATGGAACAATACACAAGGAAGAAATAACAGACATCAATATGTGTTCACCAAATATACCTGTGTCCTCAGCTGTATAAAACAAATATTAACTGACATCAAACATCAAATAAGCATTAATACAGAGGTAATGGGAGGCCTCAACACCCGACTGTCACAAATAGATAAGTCAATGAGACAAAAAAATCAACAAAGAAATATCATTACTGAACTATGTTTTTTATAAATGGACTTAGCAGATGTAACACTGTGTTCCACCCCACAACATCAGAATACACATTCTTTTCAGCTACACATGAAATGTTATCCAAAATAGACAAGAACTCCATAAACACATGGAAATTAAATAACATCCTGCTGAACAACTAATGAGTCATACAGGAAATTAAAGAAAAAAATGACAAGAGTTTCTATAATAAAATGATAATGTCAATACAAGATACTGGAGCTTATGGGACACAATGAAAACAGTCCTAAGAGGGAAATTTATAGCAGTGAATTCCCATATTAGAAACAAAGAGTGAGCTTAAATAAACAACCTAATGTTAAAACTCAAGTTTCTAGAAATGGAACAAGTCAAGCCCAAAGCTTGACATACAAGGGAAGAAATTATGAAAATAAGAGCAGAAATTAATGCAATGAAGGCTAAGAAAAGGATGAAAAAAGATCATTGAATCAGAAAATTGGTTCTTTGAAAGATTAAATGAAATTGACAGACCCTTAGTGAAACTTATCAAAAAAAGTAAGACTCAAATCCATGCAGTTAAGAATGCAAATGGTGAAATCACAACAGATCCTGCAGAAATCTAGAAGGCCATCAATACCTACTTTAAGAACCTGTATTCTAATAAAATTGAAAATGCAGAAGAAATGGACAAAAAGAAAAAAGTTGAAAGATTCCTGCATGCGTATGAATTAATACAACTGAATAAAGAAGATATAAAAATTCTAAATAAGCCAATATCAGTCAATGAAATTGAAGATGTAATTAAAAATCTAACATCAAAGGAATGCCCAGAGCCTGACAGATCCAGTGATCCAATGATGAATTCTGAAAAAAAAAAAAAAACTAATGCCACTACTTCTCAAATTCTTTAATGAAATTCAAATGGAAGCAGTACTCCCAAACTCATTCCTAGATGCAGGCATTAAATTAATAGCAAAACTAGAGGAGGATTCAACCATAAAAGAGCCAGGTATGGTGGTACATACCACCTTGTAGTCTTAGCTACTAAAGAAGTTGATGTAAGAGGACTACTTCTTTGAGTCCAGGAGTTGTGGGGTGCAGTGTGCTATGCCATTTGGTGTCTGCACTCAGTTCAGCATCAATATGATTACCTCCAGGGAGCGGGCACCATCAAGTTGCCTAAGGAGAGATGAACCAGCCCAGTTTGGAAACAGAGCAAGTCAAAACTCCCATGCTGATCAATCATAAAAGAGGCCAACAGGTCCATCTCCCTAAGCAACACAGATGAAAAAATTCTTCAGTAAGATACTGGCAAACAGCATGAAGTAAATCATCAAGAATATTACACATTATTGCCTGTTGGGCTTCATCTCAAAGACGCAAGGATGTTTTAATATATGCAATTAAGTATAATATGCCATATTTACAAAGCCAAGGGCAAAATCCACATGGTTATCTCAATAGATACAGAAAAAGCATTTGACAAAGTCCAGCACCCATTCATGATAAAAATTATGCAGAAAATTGAAATAGATGGTCTTTATCTCAATATGATGAAAGCCATCTATGAAAACTCAAAGGCAACATCATTCTAAATGAACGAAAACTGAAAGCTTTCACTCTAAAATCAGGAACAACAGAAGGATGTCAACTGTCACCACTCTTATTTAATATAGTTGGTGAAATATTAGCCAGAGCTATTACACAAGAGAAATAAATAAAAGGAATAACAATAGGAAAGGAAAAAAATTATCATTCTTTGTGGATGACATAATACTGTACATAGAAGCCTCTCAAAACTCCACCAAAAACCTTCTAGATTTAAAAACCAAATTTAGTAGCATAGCTGGATATGAAATCAACACTCAAAAATGAATAGCATTCTTGTACACCAATTAACAAATTCACTGAGGTAGAAATTAAGAAAACAACGTCTTTTACAAGAGTATCCAAAAAAGTGAAACACCTAATAATCAATCTAACGAAGGATGTAAGAGATAATTGTATTGAAACCTATAGTACTCTGGTAAAGGAGATCAAAGAGGATATCAGAAAATGAAAAGATGTTACTTGCTCTTGAGTAGGAAGAACAATTATAGTGAAAATGGACATACTTTCCAAATTGTTTTACAGATTTAATGCAATCCCAATCAAAATATGAATAACAACTGGGCGTGGTGGTGCACGCCTATAATCCCAGCACTTGGGAGGCTGAGGCAGGAGGATCAATGAGAGTTCCAGACCAGCCTGGGCTACAAAAGTGAGCTCAAGGCCAGCCTCAACTGCATAACAAGACCCTGTCTCCAAAAGACCAAAAAAAAAAAAAGAATAACATGCTTTACAGGAGTAGAGAAAACAATTCTAAAATTCATTTGCAATTCTAGGCAACAAAGGAAAGTCCTGAGGCATCACAATCTCTGGCTTAAAATTACACCACAAAGCTAACATGATAAAAACATAATAGTGCTGACAAAGCAACAACAACAAATGGATTAGAAGAACAGATTAGAAGATGTAGAAATAAATCCAGATGTATTCAACCACCTGATGTTTTTTTTTTTTTTGGTCTTTTTTGAGACAGGGCCTCACTATGCAGCTCAAGTGGCCTTGAGCTCACTTTTGTAGCCCAGGCTGGTCTCGAACTCGCACCGATCCTCCTGCCTCAGCCTCCCGAGTGCTGGGATTACAGGCGTGAGCCACCACGCCCAGCCACCTGATCTTTGAAAAGGTGGTCAAACACCTTCTGGAATAAAGATAGCCTCTTTAATAAACAGTGCTGGGAAAACTGGCTTTTCACATGCTGAAAACTAAAACTAGCCTCATATCTTTCACCATGCACTAATCTAAAATCAAAATGGATTATTTAAAGATGTAAGTATTAAAACAGTAATACTAAATCTGCTGGTAGACAGAATAGGTACAACTCTTAGGATACTGGTGTAGGGAAAGACTTTGTCAACAAAACTCCTATTGCACAGTAACTATTATAAAGCACCAACAGCTGGGATCTCAACTTGTTAAAAAGTTTTTGAACAGCAAGAGAATTCACCAGCAGACTAAAATAGACAACTCATTTTGTGGCAAAGGTTTTTCCAGCTGTACCTCAAAAAAAAAAAAAAACCTCTAATATTTACAATATATAAAGAACTCAAAATAGACATCTGCAAACTTAAATACCCAATCCAAAAATGAGCATCTGAAATGCACTTTCAGATGAAGTGGAAATGGCAAATAAACATATTTAGAAATGTTCCACATCACTTTTATTCAATAGATGTAAATTAAAACCAGTCTGAGATTTCATGTCACTCTAGAAAGAATGGCTATTATCAAGAAATCAACCAATAACAGATGCTCAGTGGCTGACACTGACAACAGTTCTACAAAGCACTGTATATGGTTCCAAAGTTAATCCAGAGGAGATTTGATCTTGGAAAATACAAATTATGAAAGTTTTGTTAGACAGGTCTTGCTTTAACTTACCCTTGATCATCCACCAGAAAATTTTTTTTTTTTTTTTTTTTTTTGTCTTTTTGAGACAGGGTCTTGTTATGCAGTTCAGGCTGGCCTTGAGCTCACTTTTGTAGCCCAGGCTGGTCTCGAACTTGCACCAAACCTCTTGCCTCAGCCTCACGAGTGCTGGGATTACAGGCGTGCGCCAGCACGCCCGGCTAGAAAATCTTAATTATGAGGCATAAAACACAGAGCTAGATTAGTATGGTGAACTGTAAGAAGCTTAAATACACAGCCTTCAGCATTCAACATTGCCAGTTTCACCAGTAACCCACTGCAATTATGAAACATTGGACTATGTATTCAACTACTTCCTTCTAGTTCAAAGAGAAGAAAACTTTTTCTTCTCCTCGTCCTCCTCCTCCTACTCTTTCTTTTTTTTCTCAACCAATATTGATTAGACAACTTATCACGTCTATACTCTGCGCTCTGTATAACTTTTATGACAATATACAGTGTGTCAATTATTACAAGTGTGCTACTAGTATGTTCTGAAACTCTCATATTGTTATCTCATTAAAAGTAATACATAAAAAAAGAACTGCACATTAAAAAAAAAGATTCCTTTGGTTGAATTACAGCCCTTAGAGGTAGTTTATTGATTGATTGATTGATTGATTGATTGATTGATTGTCTTTTTGAGACAGGGTCTCGCTATGCAGTTCAGGCTGTCCTTGAGCTCACTTTTGTAGCCCAGGCTGGTCTTGAACTCGCACCGATCCTCCTGTCTCAGCCCCCCACCCCCAGTGCTGGGATTACAGGTGTGCGCCACCATGCCCAGCCTTAGAGGTAGTTTACATGAGGTCTGTGCATGAGAAACTGTCTTTTCAAAGCTGAAGATATGTTTACTTTGTTCTCCTTGCATAAGAATTTCTTTGAGTATCCTTGAGATGGGAAAATACTTTTGTTAGGGCTTTGAAGATATGAGTCTATGCCTTGAAGCTTCTTTATATAGTGGACATTTCTTTGTGAACAATTTGTATTTTCTTAGAGGTGAATTTGAAATTCTGTCCTAAAAGATTTATTTCTTTTATTGTATTTTATACTATGCAGTAAACTATGGGTATATAGGAGAATGACTGTACCTTAATATATCTGGGAAATATGTCTATTATTGTTTTTTTTTTACAGCCCTAGGAATAGTTCTTTAATTTGAGGGTCTCACTGTTTCTTAAGTTTTGAATAAGTTATTATTCTCTATTTCAATATTCCTTTCACCTTGACTTCCTGCATTTTTTGTTAGAATTTTTGCTAGACCTGTGTGGGTGTCTCTCCACTGTACAATTCTCTTATCCTCCATATTTTCCATTATGTTGCCTCATATGATACATCTGAGTATCTTCGTCAACTCTGTATTTTTATTCCTGTTATTACTTCAACTATTGTCTATTTTAGACCTACTTATTACATATGTATGTATCAATGACTATGTACCATTATCAAAATATTTATTTAGTTAAAAAATATTTTTTAAGTTTTTAATAATGTTACTTCCTTTGAATATTAAAACATTTATTTAAAAAAAATAACAGATGCTGCCAAAATTGTAAAGAAAAAAGGAAGACTTCTACACTCTTAGGGGAGGAAAGGACTGGTGCAACCACTGTAGAAATCAATGTGGAGATTCCTCAAAAAAGTAGGACTAGAGGTCCCATTTTACCCTGCTATTCCTGTTCTTTGTAGCATTTCAAAAGAATGAAAATCATTATACAACTGCAATATATGCACATCCATGTTTATAGTAGCACAGTTTGTAACAGCCAAATCTTAGAAACAACCCAAATGTCCTTCAATCGATGAATGGATAAAGAAGATGTACTATAAAGAAGGATAAGCTTGATACATTTCTAGCTAAATGGATGCAACCTGAGATAATACACTTAAGTAAATTGGATACACAGATTCCCAAAAAGATGGTTTAACAGAAATGAAAATGGTAATGACTCTAGAGATCTCAGTTATTTCAGATAGCCCCCTGTACAGTACCAGTTTGTACTAACACTAAGCAATGTCACTAACTCCCTACTGTCCTAGAATTTTATTCACTAATCTTTAGCAAGATGTCAGGTGTAGTCTACCTTAAAGAATGTAAAAGCAAATAACCAGGTATAGACTCTTCTTTAGCAGATAAAGGAAACCGAAAATCTATACGTCTTAAAACCTTAGGCCTGTGTCTGAACATTACAGAATATGCCCTATCTCCTTCCCAATTGAGAAAGCATTGGTTTGATTTTATGATTTTCACTTTAGCAGCCTCATGATTTTGGTCATCTTCTGATCTGCAAATAAAACCAAGAGCCTCCTTCCCAGGTTTTTGTGGAGAGTCCACAAGACATGGCCCTGATAGAGTTCGGTCAGGGCTCACATAGAAGTACTCTGTGTATGGTAGTTTCCTTTATTCTTCAAACCCTGCAGCTCTGTTTCTTTCATCCATTAAACACTAGCAAAAGACTGACTTGGCATGTTCCATCTGCTTTACAGCATCAATACATGGGCTTTAAAGTTGGTTTCTGAGACATACAGAATCAGATGTGTTATGTCTAATCGACCAAAGATGCAGTTTTCCTTGGCTACTAACAGCCTTAGATTTTGAAAATACATTGCCTTCACTGTATTTGATTCTCAGTGCATCACTAAAATGACAAGCTGCTCTCCTCAGAATGTATCAGGAATTCTGTTTCTTAGCAACACCCCTACCACAGGCAATAAAAGACAGAACACAAATGCCTTTGGGCATTAGGAGTCTGCTCGTAATACTGAAAATGTGGTCAGTTTTCACTTAGATGCAGAATTATTTTTTTTTCTTGCTTTAGAACCTGTTTGTTTATTCACTCATTTTTAATGGCCGACTCAGCCCACCCCAAGGGCAGGGCTGGCACAGCATGTGGTGCCGGGGATCGAACCGCGGTCCCTGAAGCGCCCAAGCTTTCCCAAACAGGCGTTTTAGACCACTGAGCCATTCCGCTGGGCCCAGAATTAGAAATCAATTCTCCACTCTTAAAAGGCAATACAATTGAGACCCTTCAAAGAAAACCTTGAAAAGTTCAACAGATTCCCCATTCCTGGGCCAGCTATTCCAGAATTTTAATGTGTTAGAACTCATGGTTTTGCTTGTCAGGACTCACAGTTAAGAATGAAGCTTTTCAGTGCTAAGTTTTTTCCTCCTCCTACCTCCCAAGCTCATCTGTCAGAAACATTTTTGTATTGGCTGTACTCTTAAGTTTAATAGCCTAGATTTCAGAAAATAAAAAAATTTATGTTTCTCATCAAGTATAAAAAAAATCTCATTGTAAAGTTCATGTGCAGGTCAAAAATCCAAGTAAAGCTAGTATTTAATATACCTTTTTTTAGTATTTAATACACTTAAATGACACATTTTCCCACCAAATAATGATAGTTACATTTATTAAAAATTTATGTGCCAAATGCTTTACTTAGCCTTAAAAAATTTATTCACTTCTCATAAAAACCTTGTGAAATAAATATTAATTCTTATTAAATTGAAGCTTAGAAATGTTAATTAGCTCAAAGTCACATAGCTAGCAAGTAGACACCATATAAGCATATATTAGTTCTTACTCTATTTCTTAAAAATTGTGATTTGTTCATTTTGCTACTTTTTATCTAGTTTGTTTAATATAACTGACCAAATAAAAGAAATTCTATATATTGTACATTTCTAGCAAAGGTAGTGTTCAGAGGTGACCTAGAGTACTTGAACATATACAGAATAATTAGCCCTGTATAGTTCAAATTGTATGTTGCAACAAATATGTGTTGAAAGAATTCAGTGTAATTTTTTAAAAGTCCAATAAGTTACATGCTATTTTCTGAACTAGTAAGTTTCTTAGCACCAAAGCCAAATGATTTTCCAGCTGTTTGATAATTGGAGTGATTACCGGCCACACTGTCTCTATGTCTACAATTCTGTCAAGCTCACTGTGTTACTAAGCAACCAGCAAGCAAAACAAATGTGGTCAAAATTACTTGAAGTATGTTCCTATCTGGTGGATCTAATTTATCTTCAGACACTTGATACTTGAATGTTTTGCATTTTCTATGACTGAAGACAGTCTTGCCATTGTTATTTATTTTCTTAATTTTTACTTTTATTAGTACATTGTACTACATAATGATTGCATTCATCATGAGCAGTTGATACATGTATATGACACATCTTAATTCTTTTTTTTTTTTTTTTTGGCGGAACCAGGGATTGAACTCAGGCCCTTGCGTTAGCTGGGCAAGCGCTTATTCTACTGAGCTATCTCCCCAGCCCCTAACACCTTAATTCTTTTTTATGTCCCCTTTCTCTGTGCCCTCCCTCCAACTCTTGGTTCTCTTCCCATTTGCAAAAGACATACCTTAATTTAATAAGATACTACTTTACATTAACACGAGTACACCAGCAAGTATGCTGTCATACTTCTGGCTCAGTCCAATAATGTGCTTTACCATGAGTAGTGCCTTGGTGGGGATATCTACCTATTATACATATGCAATTATGTGTGTATATACATATAATATATATATATATATATATACAAAATATTTACATGCATATTAAATGAAGTGTCTCATGCGTCAATATACGCTATATATTAGACAGGTTTTTTTGATGAAAGGCTATATTAAATATGTACTTTTTAGCCGGGCATGGTGGCGCATGCCTATAATCCCAGCACTTGGGAGGCTGAGGCAGGAGGATCAGTGCAAGTTCGAGACCAGCCTGGGCTACCAAAGTGAGCTCAAGGCCAGCCTGAACTGCATAGTGAGACCCTGCCTCAAAAAGACAAAAAAAAAAAAAAAAAAAAAAATTACTTTTTAAGCTACCATTAGATATTAATAGTTCCTTGCCAGAAGCATGTGACATTATCTTTGTGTATGTGTGTGTGAGTGTGTGTGTATCAGTGTGTGCATGTGGTAGTACTAGGGATTAAAACTGTGACTTTCCGATTTAGGTAAGTACGATACCATTGAGCTTTTCTTTTTATTCCTCTGTCTTAAAGAACTGGGGATGGTGCATAGTGCCATATGCCTGTGATCCCTGCACTTGGGAGGCTGAGGCAGGAGGATAAGCATGTGTAAGACCTTCTGCTATAATACACACTGTTGTAGTCAAGGTTTGCAAGGGAATAGATTTAATACAGGACAATAATTTATAGTTATTTTATAATATTCACCCCCCAAAATGCAGCAGAGTGCAAGAGATCTATCCACACACTAGAGACCCAAAGAACCCTAAATGATCCCACAACAATGTCCTGCACAAGAGTAGTTGAAGAATGAGATCCATAACAATATCATCCACAAGTCCAGCTGGTGGCCTAGAGCCCAGCAATGCTCAAGGTTAAGGAACAAACTCCCCCAAAGAGCATTGCAGCAATCCTCAGCGACAATGAAGAGCCAAGCTCCCTGATAATAACAGCTGAGTTCAAAACCAGCACGAAACTTCTTCAGGAAAACCAACCACACCATCTTCTTCTCCACTTCTGCTTTTATGCTGTTTGCAATAATTTGCAGTTGAACCTTCCACACCCACCACCATGCCGACTTGGTTTGTCTTAGTATTGCTTGGTTTTTCTGGGGACCATTAGTTAATCCACCAAACATGCACTGTTTCAAGAAATAACTAAAACCCTGCAAGGGAGAAGACTTTAAACAGAAAGGGCAAGGGCTGGGATATAGCTCAGGGCACAAGCACCTGATTGTCAAGTGCAAGGTCCTGAGTTCAATTCCCAGTACCAAGAATAAAAAAGGCTGAAATGTTTAACTTTTCAACCTTAATTAACTACACTGATCAAACCAAGTAAGAGTACCCTAAAGCTCGTAAGTCCCTCAGTCCAAATACTACTTTTTTTTTTTTTTTTTTTGAGGCAGGTTCTTTTTATGTAGCCCAGGATGGCCTTGAACTCATGGCGATCATACTGGATCAGCCTCCTGAGTGCTGGGATTAAAGGTGTGCACCACCACACCTGGTACCACTGAGCTAGCTTTTTTTGGTTTTAATTTTGGTACCAGGTCTCACAGTGATCCTCCTATTTCAGCTACTCCAGTGCTGAGATTACAGGCATGTGCCAGTATTGTAGGCAGCTGAATTCAATAGAAATATTATAGGCAGTTAGACAGGGCCAGGCCCTCAAGGATGACATGGAAGACAAGGTGACTTTGTGACTAGAGACAGACACTCCTCCGCCATGGTCTAGATCTCAACATGAGAGTAAAACAAAACAACTACAGACTTCTGTAAAGGTGGGCATCAGGGATTGATATTCTAAGTAGGTATCAATCACCTTGAAAGAGCACCAGCCCACACCCAACAGGGAGAGATCTTGCTCTGTTCTTTTGCCTGCTTGCTATATGACTTGTTTTCCCATTGGATTCTGATTTTAATCCATTTTGCCTGAGCAATGGTGCTTGTAATTTCAGTGGTTGACCACAGTTTTGTCCCACCTCATGCCCACCTAAGCGAGTTCCCACATCTTCTCCTCTATAAAAGTTCCTGGAAGAGACAGCGTCCGGGGGACACCCACTCCAGACCCCCTCCTGTCCCTCTCTTGGACAGGAGCTTTCTTTCTCTCAGTAAATATGTTCTACTCCTTACCTCCGTTTGTTCCTAAAATTCATTCTTCAGTTTTAGAGAACACGAACTCGTACCAGGTACTTTTCCGGTTGGGGATTGGTTTTCTCTATATCCTTTGGACATTCTCTATTGGAGGTCATCCACCCCAAATCAGGGTTTTTTTTTTTTTTTGTTTTTTTGTTTTTTTTCTGCATCACCTCCTTGCCGGATTTCCAGGGCTATCATGGCATGCCTGGGGTTCATGTAGTACCCAAAATCAAACATTTCTTTTTTTGTTTTGTTTTTAGGGAAGAATCTATGGGATGTTCAGGATCTCACTAAGATAGGACTCATAGCAATCTGCCTGTTTACAGCCCAGCTGGATTACAGGCATGCCACCTGTCTTAGTTATTTTTTACTCATTGCTGGGACAAAATACCTGACACTCAAAATGAAGGAAGGGAAGGTTTACTTAGCTCACAGTTTGTGGAGCTTTCAGTCCATATTAGGCTGGCCCAAGGCTGAGTGGAACACAGCAGAGAGCATCCAGTTCATGGCTGTGGAACAGCAACAAAATGGTGGCAGAGGTAGCCAACCAAACAGGTCAGCAGAGAGCAACAGCTCTAGTCTGTCTCTCTTTATATTCTGATCAGGCTCTCTGCCTTAGGATATCTACCCTAGACCACACCGATAGTCTCAGCCCTACTCAGACCCATAATCTCATCAGTACTAAAACACATAATCCCAATGACTCATGAGTCAAGTCTCAATGTAGAAGTGCCTGCCCCTTGACTCATGAGGTTTTGTGGGGACAACTAGACATAAACGGTAACATCACCACACCCAGTCTCAATGACCCGGGCCTGCAGGGCAGGCTCAGAAAACGAACCCCCATCTCCCCTCATCCCTCCCACACCACTGCCTGCGCCTGCACATGTGTCTGCGCCTGCTTGCAGGTGCTTTAACCAGCTGAGCTATTTGACTGGCCCACTAAGATAGCTTTTTAAAGAGCCCTTTAATTTTTTTATTTTCAGGCAGGATCTCACTTATCTGGCCAAACTGTCCTTGAATTTCATGATTTTTTTTGCCTTCACTTCCAGAGTGCTGGAATTATGGGCATGGACCACACCTGGCTCTCTGTTCTTTCAAGTTTTTTGTTTCAGCCAGAATTTGCCTCTGTTGCCTGCTACAGAGAGTACAGGCTACAGCATAAATATAAAGGACTACCAAATATCAAATGCCCCACATAGTAAAGACTATAGTGGATGCCTAAATAACCATCAGCGAACTTTTCTAAAAAATGAGAGGAAATTATTATGCAACCTCTCACCCTGCTTTTATCCTGAGTCTTACAGGAGGTTTATTTGTGCCGTGCCCACAGTTTATGACTACAAATGGAGACAGGCTCAGTGCTCAAATGGTTCTTAGCTCCAGATCTTGACCTCATTATAGATTGCTCCAAGTAAATTTGTTTTTACTGTGGAAGAAGAAAAACAATGTCCACATTCAGTAGTGAATTCTGTAGATATATTCAAGGTCATATATGTTTCTTAGTATAATTGTAACACTATAATTTTCCAGTCTGTTAATAAAGTCTAACTGAATTCTAGGGAAAATATCAATGTAAGAATGACCTTGAATCAGCTTTTTATAAAACAGCAAGTATTTTAATGAATGTGGTACTGATAACTCAGTATGGCTTGAAATGAAAAACAGTAGATTAGCTTAGTATAAACTACCTGTCCATCTCACGCACACAGAAATTGTGAATCTGTGTCTGTTACTCTTGTCTTGTTGCTGGGGCAAATACCTGACACCCAAAACGAAGGAAGGAAAGGTTTACTTGACTCACAATTTGTGGAGGTTTCAGTCCATACTTGGCTGGCTCCAAGGCAGACTGGCACATGGCAGAGAGCAGCAATTCACGATGGTGGAACAGCAAAAATAACAACAGAGAGAGACTCTATTGCTCTGTCTCATTTATATTACATTGAGGCTATCCTGCCTCAGGCTGGGAATAGCACTTACACTCATAATCCCAGCAGTATTCAGACCCATAATCCCAGCCTTGGATCACCCATAATCCCAGTGGATCATGAGCAATCTCAAACTCTAGAAGTCCCCGCCCCATTGACTGCATGAGATTTTCAGGGACAACTAGACACAAACCATAACCATATGTATACACAATGTTTTTTTTTTAAACAAATTATATAGCTGAGCTTGAATGAAATAAAAATCCTTAAATTTCAAAAATAAAAAGAATTCACAACCATGGTGTAAGTGCACATGTCACTTGAGGTAGGCATGTGGAATGGCTAGGGCTATATGCTCAGGACCTGTAGGAAGCGCCTCCACATCCCAGCTGAACAAGGGATCAGAACTCACTTCCACACACAATAATGTCGGGAGCCTGCGAAGAGTCTTTCTTGAGCTGGGATAGGGGTGGTAAGAAAACAGTAGCTTTTTATTCCAAGGAAGCATCAGGGAAGCTTTGCACATTACTTGGGGTTGGGTAAAAGGGCAAAGTACTCCCATGAGAAAGAAGACGTTAAGCCTGCACTTTGTATAGAATCCAGATTAACTGTGGATAAAATCTCCAAGATGGAAATTTAATACAAAAACTGATTCTTGAAACACTGGGGACCTGGTTTCTCTGTAGGAATATTTCCAAAACCCTGAACATAGAGGTGCTTTTCACCTAAAGGAAACACTGCTGTTGAACATAAAATTGCAACTGATGTGAAGAAAGGACCCATCATGAAGTACACATTACCACTTAGAGCTTGATGTAGGACAACCACAGGATAGCACATTTAAAGATGGGATGCTTTTAGTGAGGAGACATGTAGGAACTTAAAAAAGTGCACAGGCAAATTAAAAAAGGGGACTGAATTTCTAAAATAAAGATAGGCATTAAATTTGAGACAATAAATCGGGTAGGCAGTAGATTAGAAAGGACATAGAATTTATGAATGGAAAATGACATAAGAAAATCATCCTTGAAGAGAGAGGTAAGAGCCAAAAGAAAGAATGGGTTTGAAAAATTTATCAATATGTCTAACAGAAGTTTTATACATAATTTCAAAAGATGAGGAAGACAATAGACAAAGACAATAACAGCTGATAATTTTCTAGAATTAAAGAAAAACATGAAGAAGCAAGAATCAAACTAAGAGCCAGGGATAATGGCACACATCTCAAATCCCAGCCTGGAGAGGCCGAGGCAGAAGGATCTATAAGTTTGAGGCCAGTCTGGGCTACATAGGGAGTTCAAATCCAGGTTGAACTACATAGTGCAAGCATGTCTCAAAAACAAAACAGAATCAAGCTGGGCAAATAAATAAATCCAAAACCTAGTCTCATAACAAGACTGCACAAATTAAAGATAGGCAAACTATAAAATAAAATGAGAAAAAAATATTTCCAACAATAGAACAAAGAATGCTAGAATTCAGGAATATTAGGGGCTAAAGGGCAATTAAAATAATATCTTCAAAATGCTGATGAAAAGTTGTTAGAAGGAGGCACACGTACTCTTTGACACATACATAATGCCCTCTGAAATATTGAAGGAAGTGGTTTATAAAGAAGGAAATTCTCCCACCAGGAAATAGTGGATGCACATAATGAAAACAAAAGTGGTAAGGACATTTTAGCATTACCATGACATTAAAAAACCATTCAGTAGGATAGAAAGAAGGCTAAAATCTAGTGAAACAAACATCTTGTATTTGTAACAACTAAAAATATGGGCCAGTGAAATAGCTCAGCAGACTAAGAGCCTGTGTAGGCAAGTGCAGGGACTGGGGTTCAATCCCTGGTACCACATGCCATGCTGGCTATATCCCAGGTGTGCTGAGCTGGCCCCTGAGTTTGGGTGTGATGGCACACAACTATGAAAACAGGAGGATCACTACAAGTCCAAGCTGCATGGTGAGACCCTGTACCAAATACATAAAAAATAACAGTAAAATAAAATATGAAGCAATGTAATTAGCTAAAACAGTCTGAGGTGCAAGTACTGTGCATATCACTGTGAAAACAGCATGCTTGTTGTGTTTGTGTCTTACAGCTGCCAAAAAAGAGTACAGTAAACTCGATGGATTGACATACCAGGTATTTATTCTTTTATAGCTATGAAAGCCAAAAGTCCAAAATCAAGGTGTTCTTATGGTCAGTTCCTTATTCATTATCTTTTTATACATTTTATTTTGGTAAACTTTCCACCACATATTTGATCAAATGGGACTGTTTTATTTTGCCAGTTGCTGGCCTTCATAAGCAGTTGTTTTTGGATGGCTTCTGTTATGGTTTGTATATAGGTGTCCCCCCTTGTGTAATCATGGGGTGGCTTCTAGAATTTGTAATTGATTACTGTGAAAATGGGTGCTGTACCTCCCCTGGGGCAGGCAATTTGTGAAGAGAGGTTAGCTGCTTAAACTGCTGCTAGCTGTCTTCCTGCTCTCTTGCTCTTTGCCTGCCACCATCAAAGGTTGTTTTCAGCCATGTGTCTCTCTGCCTTGGAGCTAGCTGAATATGGATTGCAACCTCCAGTAACTGAGCTAAGTAAACCTTTCTTTCCCTTATTTTGAGTGTTGGGTATTTGTTCCAGCAACGAGAGAAGAATAACTAAGACAGCTTCTTATGTATAGTTGTTATATTTTCCCTTGTTATACTGAGAAGTTACAATGTATCCATGATCATTGCTATATTATGTATCATTTTAAGAACATACTCAAATTTGGGGCATTTCCAATTGTGGATATTACATAGCTTTGGAGAAGATACTCCCTCTCTAGTTGGTATACTTCAGCTTGTTAGTTTCCCAGGAAAGTTTTGGTTATAGTTCCTTTTATTTTAACTTCTTAGAAATTGTTGATCACTGTAATGTCTATTATCAGAAAGAGCCCCTAATTGACAAGTTGTTCTGCCTGTACTTCCTGTTTTTTATCCCATAAAGCCCTAGACCACCAGAGATCAGGACCTGATATTTTGGAAATGATTTCAATTAGTGTCTGTCATTGTAAACAAATCTTCCTGTAAGTCCTGAGTGTCATTTCAGTGTTTCTGCTTGCTGTAGCATCTGGTGCACGGCAGGGAGGACTGGCTGTGAGAAATTTTGATCCCAGCCTTGGCCCTCACAGATGGAGCAAGGATTTCTCTAGGCTCTGAGTGTAACACATGTCCTCCAGATTTTTCAAGTCCTTTCAGAGATCTGGAGGATGATTGCTAATTCCACACTCAAGCAGCTCACATCAGAAACCAAAGGAAGGACAGTCTAACAGTCTGTCTACCCGCCTGTCTGATTCTAGTAAGACCCCTGGGAGCACCCCAGTTGGTCTCTCTGCCAGCCCACTCAGCTTGAGCAGGAGGGGAGTCTGATCAAGTCTCCTTAGTTCGAACAACCTTTAAGGAAAGAGTGTTGGAATGTTTAACCTCTGAGTGCCTGCTGAATGAATGTGCGAGTGAAGGGCATGGACAGTATAAGCAATAGGCTACTTGTCTGTGCACCAAGACTGAGAAGTACCAGTTGCAATGGCTGATTGGGCCTTCACCTGTCATTCTGTGGAGATCAATATAAGGCATAAGGGTGGCCTTGTACCCTCCACAGATAAATGATACCTAAGTCGCTGTGAGGGGTACACTCAGGTGGGTATTTAAATGGTCTCTCTTTGAGGGGCACCCACCCTTTGTTATGTCATCATTCAGAGGTACACAGCACACACATAAGTAGTCAGAGATGGGAATTAATTAGTCAAAATCCAGTCCCTGACTGCAGGAAAAAGGGCTTTGTGAAGTTATAGAGTTAAAAATGAAACCAAACTACTCAAATGAAAACAGAGATCATTCTTCCTGAGACTTTCGCCTTGGCACCCCCAGCAGCACTGCAACTGCTGCCAACACCTATAGCTTCTTTATTCCCCACTCCCATCTCATCTACTTCCAGCCAATTGAACTGGTTCCAGCTAGCCATTGCCGGTATTTGACCATAAAGGCCCTTCCCCTGAACCTTTAGCTTTTTGGTTACGTTTTTCCACGTTAGATGTCATCTAATACCCACCTAAGATGACTATCAGCAAACTTTTCTGAGTTCTACATTTTGACTGAGGAAAAATTGGAGTGTCAGCTCTGAGGAATGAATTACCATGGCCTTTCCAAGGGACACCTCACCTAGAAACAACCTAGTGAAACACTCTCAAAGACATCAAAAGGGGGACAAAAAGCCCGTCAGTCACTGTTACCCTGAAACCTCATAAAAGAAAATCATCTGATGCCCATAAGAAAGTCCAGTCTGATAGATGACCATACCTTCTGACTATGAGTTATAAGGGCTATGAGCATACAACTAAATGCCCCCTCCATCTGTGAGACACAAAGACCCCTGACTATCCAGGCCCACCTTAACCTGAACCTCTCCTCACTCTGTTGGGCAAGGAGGGATAGAGCAGACTGAGCTCTATCAAATTGGGTCCCAGAGAGCCCACTGTCATTACAAAAATGGGGGCAAACCTGTGACTTTCCTGGCAGACAGTGAATAGAACTCTCTGCCTTTAAAAGTTCCTTCTATCAAAAGGTTACTGTCATCAGGGCAACTCTCTGCCTCACACTCCTTCTGCCAGACACAAACTGGCAGCCTGGGAGGACAACTCACCAGGTATGAGTTCTTGTATAAGCCAGTCCCTACACTGCTTCAGGAAAGAGAACTCCTAAAAACAACTGCCTCCTTTGCACCAAGCCAGAATAGATAACTACATTCCTGAAGTTCTGAAAACTTTCTTCCAAAGGTGTAAGTTCAAGACTTGTCTTTGGGCCTGGTCATCAGTGATGCTGCCATACTGTGGCTTCCAATGCTTTCAGAAGTCCTGGAGCACATAAAAAGGCCTCCAGCCACACATCAGCCTGGTGGAATGTTAATCGCCTCGGGCAAGATCTCCACGCCATCAGGAATGCAGCCATCACTTTGCATTCTGTGGTTCTCAGCCCAACAGTCCCTTCTTGAACTGTTACTCAATTGTCACAGGGTTTTGAATTTCTCCCCCCTATTTTCAGGGAAGCTGAAACAACAGGTTTGGCTCTGGGGAAGCCTGTTTTTCTGTACATTCTCCAGTTGATCTAAGACTAGATTTCTGATATACCTGGGTTATATCTATGTGTAGGAGTGTCCACAAGTATAGCTGGTAGCAGGACTCTATAAATTGCTGTTGTTTTGGGCCAGTCTGAATAGGGGCAGACAAGCACTGAAAGATATTTGTAACCCTTGTAAGGTTTTATTTCTGTGTAATCTACTTTTCTTTAAATGGAGAGAGTGCACTATAATGTATTGCACTATAATGCATTCCAAGTGAATTTTTACTGTTACATATTGGTATCCTCAGTGACCTAAGAACCTCCAAAATATTACTGTCAATTAATTATTCAATAAAATAATGCCTCATAGCACAATTTTTCAATTTAAAGTTTTAATTTTTTTGTCTTTTTGAGACAAGGATTTCCTATTCAGTTCAGGCTGGCCTTGAATTCACTTTTTAGCCCAGGCAGGCCTCAAACTCAGAGAAATCCTCCTGCTTCAACCTCCCAGGTACTAGAATTATATACCCACACCACCAAGTCTGGCCTAAATCTTTTTATTTCAAAACTTTTATTCAGTTTTTGGGATTATGAAACTAAGAAATGTGAGAACTGTTATTTTAGAAAAACTTACATGCAGACATGCAGATATTACTTGGCTTCTTTTGTAGATATACTGTAATTAGAAAGAAATCTCAAGATAACATCACAGTGAATTAGGGTGGACCCTAATTCCAATGATGATGCATGGAAGGAGAAAAGAAATCAAAAAGGAAAAGACACAGAGACAAAGGGAGAAGGCCACATGAATAGGCAGTGGTGTAGTTGCAGGCTAATCCCTGAACAATGGAGTGAAGAAGTCAATCTGTTCTAGAAGAGTGTCCGATGTGCTTGGATGCTCATCAAATCTTGGTCAAGTGTTTGATTGGTTGTTTTATTCTCTTGGGACAACTATCTATAGAGCTAAAGCAGAGAAAAAACTGTGGTAAGCAGTCAAAAAAGACAAAAATCAAAGCGAACAGGCATGGAGCAATCCTGTGAACACTGACCTCAGGCTTCAGCCATGCATGGACTGGTCAGCATCTGGAATAACTAGAGCAGGGCTTTGAGTTCACCGTCTTTTCAGAGTGAGCTATCTAGTCCAGGTACATTTTCCAGCTGATCTAAGGCTAGATTTCTGATATACCTGGGTTATATCTATGTGCAGGAGTGTCTACAAGTATAGCTGGTAGCAGGACTCTATAAATTGCTGTTGTCTTGGGCCAGTCTGAATAGGGGCAGACAAGCACTGAAAGATATTTGTAACCCTTGTAAAGTTTTATTTCTGTGTAATCTATATATCTTTAAATGGAGAGAGTGCGCTATAATGTATGAGGTCAAGGCCAGTGACACAGATGCTGAAGCCTAAACTGGCCACAGTGGTACAGGTATCAGTGCTGTGGCGTCAGTTCTACAGAACAAATGGTGGGGACTCTTACTAAGGTGGATCTTCTGGGAGTACTGGGTAAAGTTTTTCTTGTTGGGGTTGATATTGCAATCAATCGGATCACTAGAGGGGGCTTAGGCTTCTGGTCTAGATTGTTTTGAGCACAGGTTTGACCAAAATAGCTTTGTCCAAGGTGACCATAGCATATCTAGCCTGCTGGACTCCATTCCTAGCAGAGTTGTTTCCATCTATGAGCAAGGTGCACTGTGAATCTGTCAGGAGGTTCATTTTGGCTTGAGAACAGTTCATTAGTCAGTGCCAGGCAATCATGGTTTAGCATAGCATGTGGCAAGTAGACAGTTAGGTCAGCCTAAGGTTAGCTTATGAGCTTTTCTGATTAGGACAGTGGCTGTTAGAGTCTGGTGGCAAAGGGAAGGCAGCCTTACTGACTGGATCCAAATGTACAGGTAGGCCATTCAGTGTTCCCAGGTCTGACAGTCTGAGGAAGCATAGTTATTTTTATGAACTCTAGAATTAGATTCTACAGAAGTGAATAGTCCAAAGAAATTGTAGAATTTGTAGCAGAGCTTTTATATGTTTTTAGCAGGCAGCTTGGGTGTCATTAATCAGCTAAGAAACTAGTACAGCAAGTTATTGAACCTCTGGGAGGTTGAGTACAGGTCAATTGACTTTTGAGTTTAGAAATAGGGTCTTTCCATCTAAAAGTGAAGGGAAGCTGACTGACCGGAGCCAAATGAAAGCAAAAAAAAAAAAAAAAAGGAATTATTTAGGTCCAGGCAGTTATAACAGAAGCCTGTGGGTGGCAGAAGAATGAAGGAACATATGTGAAGGGCAATTGTGGTGGCATTGGTATCTCAGAGATCTTGAACTGACTTTATAAGGAGAAGTCTATTTTAGTAACTTGAGAGTTTATAGACATTTTACATATTTGAAGTCTTGGGGAACTGTGACAGAGCTAGAAGGGACAGAAAAACAGGCTTCCGCAGAGCCAAATCTGTTGTTTCAGCTTCCCTGAAAATAGGGGGGAGAAATTCAAAACCCTGTGGCAATTGAGTAATATTCATTCTGGTCTTTTAGATGTGTGCTGCTTCCAATGTAATTTCAGTTACTGCTATACTCTCTCTCAAGTAAATGGTTGGTTTACAAAAAAAAAAAAAAAAAAAAAAAAAAAAGGGTATTAAATGAGAGTAAGAGACTAGGAAAATGCCAGAGGCTTGACTGACTATAATTTTGTATATACTTAGATTTCTAACTAAGTAAAAATGTGTAACTGCTTTTATGACATTCCATAGAGATTTGTTAGAATATCAATGATTGATAGAAAATACCAATCCCAAGTTAAGTCTAAGACGTTTAATACTTAGAAAGACAGTGATGTTAAGCTCAAGGACCTATTTTATAGGGCAATAGTATCACTAAGCTTTTCTTCTGAAGGGTTAAGAATATAAATTTACAGACCAAAAATTAAGAGAAAAAGAAGGGCTACAAGGATAGCCAATATTTTGGCCCTAACCCTTCAAGGTCAGTGAGGACTCAGGACATAAGAGAACCTGTGCTATAACAGCCTATAACTGAGTGGTTTCCCAAATTTTCTGTTCAAGGAGATTGTGGGGTCACAGAGGAAAGGCATTGACTATGTATAGTGTGCCTACGGAGAATCACCTAGAGAGAAAACATTCTCTCAGGCTTTGACGGAGAGCAAACTGGTCAAGCAATGGCCATGACTCATCCACATGGCTGACACTGACAACAGTTGTACAAAGCACTGTATATGCTTCCAAAGTAAATCCTGAGGGGATTTGACTGACCTTGAGAGATATAAAAGTTATATGTTTTGCTATACAGGTCATGCTTAAACTTGCCCTTAACCACCCAGCAGAGAAGTTTAACCACAAGACATTAAACAGAAAGCTAGATTAGAATGCTGAGCAGTAAAAGGCTTAAATCAACAGCTTCTAACATTCCCAGTTTTACCAATTACCCACTGCGATTATCGGACATTGGATTAGTATACAGCTGCTTTCTCTTAGTTCAATGAGAAATTTAGTTGTACCAATAATGATTTGAAAAATTACAACACCTACACCCTGGGCTCTGTATAACTAGTCGGAGGAAAACAATATGTATAATATCAAATATTGACATGTACTACTAATATGTTTTGAAACTGTCACATTGTTATACAGTTATTTCTTATTAAAAGTAATAAAAAAGAAAAAAATTAATTGACAATAATGATAAACCCATTACATATTCTATATTTCCTAAGAACCTCTTAACTAATTGTCATAGGCTTGGTATCTTAAAACAACAGTAACTTATTTCCTCAGTTATAAAGAACTGATGTCTAAGATTAAGGTGCAGCTAAGTTTGTTCCTCCACAATTAGAAGCTTTAGAAGTCACTCCTTAATGGGTAACTACGTCACCACGTAGCCTTCTCTGTGTGTAGCTAGTCTCTGCGCCTTTTCCTTCTTCCACTCATCATTGCATTTAGGAGCACCCTAATCCACTTTGATGTTATCTGGAGATCCTTACTTTAATTACAGTGTATCTACAAAAACACTTGTCCCAAATTAGGTCATGTTTAGAAGTTCTGCATGGGCATAAACTTTTGGGAACCACAATTCACTCAATAGTCATGCTAATAAGGTAGAAATGGCCACTAAAAATGTAGAATGTGAGTCAGTTCCACAGCTCAGTGGCATAAGCCTGGCAAGCACAAGGCCCTGAGTTTGATCCCAAGGTACCCATCCCCAACTGTATAAAGTATACATTGTGAATAAATGCAGGGGGAAAATAGAGAAAATATACTTGAGAGTGGAACATAAGCTAAGTAAAAGCACAGTAAAATCAAATTGAAGAAGTCCAGAGCCGGGCGTGGTGGCGCACGCCTGTAATCCCAGCACTTGGGAGGCTGAGGCAGGAGGATTGGTGTGAGTTCGAGACCAGCCTGGGCTACAAAAGTGAGCTCAAGGCCAGCCTCAACTGCATAGCGAGACCCTGTCTCAATAAGACAAAAAAAAAAAAAAAAAAAAAAAAAAAAAAAAAAAAAAAAAAAAAAAAAAAAAAAAAAAAAAAAAAAAAAGTCCAAATTGCTAGAAAATACTTTAAGTACAGACAAGTTACAATATAATTGTTTTTTTAAAAAGTCAAATTAGATTAAAAACAAAACCAAGGGAAAGCTCACATTACCATTGCTGCTCTCAATAGACGAGTCTCATTTTCTTTTGGCTTAGCAGGGCTGAAATGAATTCTCATCTGATTAATGTGCTCAAATCATTTTTGTGTGTGATGTTAAAGCTGGCTACAAACGGAAGCTACAAAATGGAAAAGGAAAGCAAAGACTCTCAAGCTATATTTCCCCTTTTCAGATAGTAGTGAAAGATTTTAGTTCCAAGATTTCTTTTAGTAAAGTACTTGCAGATGGCTTCAAAAATTAACAAAAGTTTTGATCCCCTGCTCATCTTTATTCTTTAGCCAATTCCCTATGTTAGTAATAATAATAAACTTTGAAATTTCTGGCTACAAAGAACAGATCTTGTTGTAAACCTGGGAGACTACAACTGATTTTTTATTCATGGTGAGTACAACTCCTGAATGCACAGCATGGACCAGTTTTAACGAATTCAGAATAAAAGAAAAAAAAGTTACCAAGGTCACATTCAAAGGAGATAGCACCTATGATTTTTTTCTAACAAAATTACAACCTACAAAATATAAAGTGCAAATTTTGAGCACATGTCAAATAAAGACGAAACTTCAATTAAGAGAATAAGTACTTTCCTAATTCCGGTGAAAAAAATGTGACAGCTAGTCCTAACACTGAAAATTATGATACATAAGTGTTGAATGTCCTGCCTCAGCCACATGCTTGCTAGAATTATAGGCATGAGTCCCCCATATTTGACTTACAATTATTTTTTAAAGCGATAAAGCAGGGGCTGGGGAGACAGCTCTGTGGTGTAAGTGCCTGCTTGGCAAGTACAAGGTTGTGAGTTCAAACCACAGTCCCACAAAAAAAAAAAAAAAAAAAAAAAAAAAAAAAAAAAAAAAAAAAAAAAAAAAAAAAAAAAAAAAAAAAGAACAACAACAACAAAAAATAGTGATAAAGCAATATAAGCAATTTGAATTATGTATTTACTTTTTTATTAAAGCTTAAAGAAAAATTCTTGATAAGCTGGAAGACTTCATATATAAATGGATGTATATTGAACATATACTCATTAGTGAAATAAACCAGACCTACATGTATATCGATCGTATAGTCTCCCTAATATAAGAACTCTAAATTTTTTTTTGTTTCCTTACCAGTATCAATTGGAAGGTGTGTCATGTCCACACCCTGTGCTCTGTATAACTATTGTGAGGACAATATGAAGTGTGTCAACTGTTAAAAAAAAATAAAAAAAAAAAAGTAATGTTTAAAAAAAAAAGAGGAAAAATTCTCTCCCCTTCATTCAGAATATAGAGAATATAGTTGAAAATTAGCTTTGCTTACCTTCAAAGATGCCTATTTTTCAATGGCAGGATTGTTATATTAAGTCTTTTTTAAATTTCTTTTTCTTTTCTTTCTCTTCCCTCCTTCCTTTCCTTCCTCCCTTCCTCCCTCCCTTCCTCCCTCTCTCTCTCTCTCTCTCTCTCTCTCTCTCTCTTTTTGTACAGGGTCTAGCTGTGCACCTTGGACTCATAGTGATCTTCCTGTTTCATCCTCCCTAGATCTGGGATTACAGATGTGCACTGCCATGCCTGATTTCACTGTGTAGCATGGCATTCCTGGGATTCCGTGGCTGGCATGGCATGTGGTACCAGGAATCGAATGTGGGTTCCTGCGCTTCACAGGCAGGTGCTTAGAGTACCAAGCTATCTCCCAAGCTCTGTGTTATTCCTGACTCATTGCATAGTACTTGAAGGTAAATAAATTTGTTAATACGTGATAATTTTCCCAAAACTTATTTACCTTAAGTTGAGACTCTTTTCCCTATATTTTTGCATTAGCAGGTCAGAAGAGTTTAAGTTCTGCCAGTCTGATCCCATTTCATTACTTAATGTGGACAGCGGTTTTCTTTGAAGAGGTCCACTTAATAATCAACCCATAACTTCATTCCCTCCTATTCATAGGGGTGCTTAATCATTTCATCTTACAACCTTATTCAAAATGGCAGGAAGACAAATTTCACCAACTGAAACAATTTTGCCTCTATACCAGTTATTGTAACTTTTAGATTAAAAAAAAAAAAACAACAACAAAAAACAATTCTAGATTTGTTAGCCAAACACCTGAGACCAGAAGAAAACAAACTGAGCACCAATATGTTTTTCCTTTAGGTTTTTAATACACTTCACTATGTTTACTGAAGGTTACCTCATAACACCTAAAATTTGCTTGCTTTGATGCCTATTTAAAAAGTGGTTAATAATGTTGAGTCTAGCTGTATAATTAGCTTTATACAGACATAAAATAATCTGATGTGGGAAAATGTTTTTGGAGCAAAAACATTCGTTGCTGTTGCCTTAAGTAGCTTTGTAATATGTTTTGACTACATAACGTTAAGGTCAAAAAGAAATGTACATAAACACCATCCGCTAGTAGGTAAATCCTTACAGGTTTTCAAGGTTAGCAGTTTTGTAGTTATATTGTGTATCAGAGCTGAAAAAATAAATATATTTAGTACACTATGTCACTGACAGAGAAAGAAGTTACAAAGAAGCAAAGAGAAAAAGCTGTAATAAATGCTATGTTTCTGGAACTCTGGTTGGCAATAACCATATAAACTCAGGTTTAAGTGTATGTTTACAGATCAGCACAGATGTTACTGTAAAAGTGTATACACGTACTAGTATGCATTCACCTATTTCCTGTTTCTGTCCACTGAGGCCTAATAATAGTGAAGCCCCCCTCCCCAAACAATATATACATCCAGCACCCAATTTTGGTTATTAAATACTATTGTCCTGGGCCACTTGGAGAAGTGACTGAGTCTAGGTCTGGGGAAGAAAAAACTACAAGATGATCCTGAAGCACTTTTTGGAGGTGCAATGAATTGGACCCAGGGCCTCTCACGTGCTGAGTGTATTTTGTTATTGAGCTACATCTGCTCCTAGAGCATCCCACAGAGCTACAAAGCAGGAAAGAGTAAGAAGAAAATGGTTCCTGATGGACAAAGCTGGAACAATTTAAGCAATAAAATCTATATTGGGTTACAACAAAAGCACATCCATGAACCAATACAAAAAAAGACTGAACAAATGAGAAGTGGCAAATCCCCTGTACCATTCCAAACAGTATATGCCCCCTCCAGAAAGTGGAGCTTCACTCCTTTTTCCATGGTCATTGTTTGGATATAGCAGCTTGTTTCAACAGTATAACTTTATAGTACAGAAACTTGGCACATACCATCTTCACCAAGTGAACAAGATTAAACATAACCAGTGGCAAGTCATGTTGGCCCTATACATGTGCTGCTAGAATGTTATGAGAAAGCTACTGCCTCTGGATAGTTTTTTCCCCAGCACACTGTAATACCAGTGCAGTCGTGAGAAAATACCAGATACACCTAAATAGGCATTTTGCAAAGTATTTTGAATCAGTACTTAAAGTGTCAAGATCTAGAAAAATATATGAAAAACTGAAAAACCATTAGATTAAGGGAACACACCAGAGTAAATGAAATATAGAATCGTAGGCTGGATCGAGGAACAGAAAAAAGACGTTAGTGTTTATTGAAAGTAATAATAATTAAAAAAAGACATTAGTGGGAAAACTGAAATCTAAATAGTCTGTAATATAGCTAGTAATGTTATACTCATATTAATATCTTAGTTTTGACAAATGCATAATGCTTACATGAGATGTTAGCAATTTTTTGGTAAATCTAAAATTACTTGGGGGGGCCAGGGAGATAGTTAAGGGGCACAAGTGCCTGCCTGGCAAGTGCAAGGTCCTGAGTCTGATCCCTGGTTCTGCAAATAAACAAAAAAAAAAAAAAACAAAACAAAACAAAAAAAATGACTTGAACATTTTTAAAAGTTTCAGACTAAAAAATTAAAATATTCCCTATCTAATTTGTATATTTTATCTGTACATTTTTCAACAAATATATCAAGACCTGTTATGTTAAATGATACAGAAAGAAACGTTTATTTTTAAGATTAAATACAAATCAGGTAGCAGCAAGATAGCTCAGCGGCAAAAAGCGCCTGCTCAGGCAAGCTTAAGCAGGCACACAGGACCATGGTTTAATCCCTGGTACCATATATTGTGCCACCCTCAGGGAGAAAAAAAAATGATTAAATACAGAGATCATTTCTTTCTTGTTTTTAAAATATATTTGGCACAGATCTCACTATGCAGTTTAGACTTGGAATGATCCTACTTTAGCCTCCCAGCTCTGGGCTTACAGGCATGCACCACTACACCGTGGGCTGGCTCAGCAGGCTCACAGGGCAAGGCCAGTGCGGCGTAGTGCCAGAGATTGAACCCATCCCACTGCTTGCATAAGCCGGCTAGTCCACTGAGTTATCTCACTGATCCTGAAGTGTTTGGTTCTGAGTAACTAAAAACTTCCTAATTTCTTTAACTTACATCTGGGTAAGTTAGAGGATATCCTACTAGTCACTGTAAAGGCAGAAAAGAATTGCTGCCTGCTGGCAAAGAATTTATTGATTTGTATGTGTGCAAGTACAAGACCGTCTTACTAAATACAAGCTTGATCTAATTCCTTTTTGTGGTAATAGTGATTGTCTTTTGAGATAGGCTTTCACCATTAGAGCCTACCTCTTTAAACAATGCTCACCACATTGTTTAGGCTGGTCTCAAACTTGCAGCTATCCCCCTGGCTCAGCCTCATGATTACAGCCACTATATCTGACTTCTTAACCTAATTTTTGTTTTTAAATTTTCCAAATCTATCAAATTTTAGCTCTTATTCACTACTTTAACAATTTGTCTTGAAAGAACTGATGAAGTAGAAAGGGGTTAGAAAACAAAACTAAGCACTATGTGCAACTGGGAGGTGAGACACATGGCTTTATTTTTCCTCATGTGTTTTATACTTTTATTGCATGAAGATATAATCCTGTGACAGAACTTGGTGTTGGAGAAACTCAGTATTATTCATTGAATACTAACTTAACTAATACTGCTTTTATTGAAGCATCAAGGAAAGGATGCTCTGGAGAATGATCTGGTCCTGTAAGGTGTTGCCCAGGACTCTAGGGCAAGAGGCAACAAATAAAGTTCATGATGTCTTACAACAAAAGAACTCCAGGCTTCTATTAATAGGGACCACCTATCAGGACAAATGTATGAAGAGCTAGATGGTAAATGGCCCCTGAATTTCCCCATGGTTACACTGCCAGGTCCTTGATGCCCTCCCACTGTCACAAATGAACACCTATGTAACATCTTCCAGGACCTTTCACATGACAAGTGGTCTGACCTATACCACGAGGCCACTCTGCTGTCCATCCAGAGCCTGTTACGACCCAATGGTGACCACTTGTGATAACTATATTAACTACATTTGCTTTCAAAAATTAATCTAGGGCCCAGAGTCACCATTGGCCTGTACCTGTAATCTCAGCACTTCAGAGGCTGAGATAGGAGGAACATTGCAAGTCTGGGGCCATTCTGGGCTATATACTGAGTTCAAGGCCAGCCTAAACTACATAGGGAGACCCTATCTCTAAATAAATAAATAAGTAATCAGGGGGCCAAATTTTAGAACCAAGTATCATCATACTCTATAAAGATGAAAGGATCAAAAGCATCACTGTAAGACCAATGAATACTGATTAACTATAATGTAAGCTAAGGGGAAAATCTGCTAAGAAAATTCTATTCAGTCTAAAAGGAAGAAAGTAGATAAATAAATTAGCTCAAATATGTCTAAAAATATCAAGCAGAACTCACTTTGTTAAAGATATCACTGCAAGTTTTTTAAATAGACTGAATCATCTTTTCATTTTTAGTTTTGGTAGTAATAATTATCTCACTATGTATTTCAGGCTGGCCCAATTACCTCTCAACTTGTATAAAGTATGCAGTGATTAACAAGTACTCTAATTGTGCCAGTGGAACTGCTACTCATCAAATTCTTGTTCAGTAGGAATGTATGCCTTAATCATGTATTTTTATGTTTGTGTTTTCAATTTCTCTAAAGCCATGGAATTATTGCATTTTTGGTATCAAACATAAGCAAAATAGGAAAATCAATTAAACTTGAACAATTATATAAGGCTGTAATTCCATGAGAAAATCTTATTTACAAATGTTTTCCCAGTACAGAAACATACAGTAATACAACACCTGTGAACCAATTATTTAACTCCTAAAGCCCCAAACTTCTCAACAAAGACCACTGTATTTAATAGTACAGAAGTGAACATAGTACACTGGAGTAATACTTTGAGAGCATACTTTTTTTGTTTGGATGTGTTACCCCCAAAATCTCATAGGTGGAGCTTTTTCTAAGTAGCGGGACCTAGAATGAGTAGTAGTGGGATTGATTCACGGTATATTACCACCGCATATGCCCCAACCTGGGTGTGAGCACTATCTGGCCTAAAGGCAGGTAGCCTGGACAGAATACAAGGGACAGAAGAGAGCTATTTTCAGAGCTGCTTCTTTACTACTGTGCTGCTTGGCCACCTTCTCCCAGTCATGAAATGTTTCTCCTCTGATACCCACTGCCATGCCATCCTACCTTAAAGCCACTCAACTACAGACAGAGAGATCTACAAATTTTGAGTTATAATAAACCTTTCCTCCTTTAATTTTGGGTGTTAAAAATTTATCTCAGCAGAGAAAAAGACTATCAAAATTATTTTCCTCATAGATTCATTCTTTTATTCATTCCTTTATTCCTTTTGGGAACTGAACTGACAACCTCATGCTTGCCCAACAGGGATTGTGCCGCTGAGCTACATTCCTGGCCATCCTTATACATTTTCTAGGATTTTTAAATGCTTGTGGTGGTAGCAGACACAATCATGAAACCCCAGAATTTGGGATAAGACTTTAAAAGAGCCTTTTGAGAAGGATTAAATTTGTCATGGATAAAATACATTAATGATCCAAAAGGAAAATACCTGTTAACACTACTTCAATTTATACACGGTAATTGAGAAATTATGGCTAACATTTTTAAATCAGTTAAAATTTGTAGTATTAAGTACTCAGACATAAGACAAATACTTAATCTTGATTTAAAAATGATAAATATATAACTTACTTCTGGGGCCCGGCAGGATGGCTCAGTGGTCTAAAACGCCTGCTTAGGATAGCTTGGGCGGCTGCAGGGACCACGGTTCGATCCCTGTCACCACATGCTGTGCCAGCCCTGCCCTCAGGGCGGGCTGAGCCGGCCATAAAAAATAAATAAACAAAGGTTGTGAAACAAGAAAAAAAAAAATAAAATTCTAAAAAAAAAAAAAAAAAAAAAAAAAAAAAAAAAAAAAAAAAAAAAAAAAAAAAAAAAAAAAAAAAAAAAAAAAAAAAAAAAAAAAAAAAAAAAAAAAAAAAAAAACCAAAAAACTTACTTCTGATACTAATAACAAACCATTGAAAAACAAATTAAGACCAACCCTCATCTTACACATTTATTTTGGTTTCCATGGTTCTTAACAGAAAAAAAATGAGAGCCGGGCGTGGTGGCACACGCCTGTAATCCCAGCACTCTGGAGACTGAGGCAGGAGGATCGGTGCGAGTTCCAGGCCAGCCTGGGCTACAAAAGTAAGCTCAAGGCCAGCCTGACCTGCATAACGAGACCCTGTCTCAAAAAAAAAAAAAAAAAAAAAAAAATGAGAATGGTACATAAACTTACCTTCTCTACATGAAAGTATTAATAATATATTCTAGCTTGAGTTCACAAAATGATCAGAGAGGTGGTTTTTGAAAAAAGGAGTCCACCATCATATGCCTTAAGGATTATCCACTGAATATTAGGAGTTAATGAGTACACTTAAGCTTGGTGCAAATTTACTTTTATTAAACCTTACAATGAATGTGGTGGAATATCATTATCCATTGTGTGACAATTTATTGGCTGGCATCTGAATACAGTACTGCTTTTGAAAAATACACATGGGAACTGACAAGAAAGGAAACTACTTAGTGATACACAAGGGCATAAAAAAGAAAAAGAAGATGACCAGTTAGTCTCATCTAATTTTAAAATGATTAAAATTCCAAACAATATGCTGCTGTTACAGAGTACAACAATGTGTTATCTCATCCAGCCTTTACAATTTCCAGAAAAATAACTAAGATTATACTCAACAATTTAGCCAAAGGTTTGCTGAGTAAGATGATTTTTTTGGGTTTTTTTTTTTTTTGGTGGTACCAGGGATCTAACTCAGGACCTTGGGTTTACCAGGCAAGCACTTATTCCACTGAGCTATCTCCCTGGCCCCTGAGTAAGATGATTTTAAAGAACTACTTTGCAAATATAAGCAAAGCAGTTTTTCCAACTCACAGTAAATGGGGTCTTCAAAATATAGAAAAGCAAGAAAGTCACCTTAAGTAAAGAATCATTTAATTTCAAAGTCATAAAGGGCTACAAATTGCCTCTGCTGATTTATACTTATGCCTATTTGAGTAAAGGATAAGAAAATGAATATCTTAAAATTTGCAGTACATTTATTTGTCTTGAGAAAGATTGATTATCTGAGTAAAATGAACATTTCTTTATAGAATGCCTACAATTCAGAAGGCCCTTAACAAGGCATTTTTGTTGAAACAGAGTAAAAACTCATACATTAACTCCAGCCAACATCACTATGCTATAGTGTAAAGTTTAACTTGACTTAAATTCATACAATTAGCTCATTGTTTAATTTGCTCATTTGTGGTTTTAAAAATACAAACTTAATGATTTTATTTTATTCAGACTACTTTCTGAATAGTGATGATGGACTTAAAGAGTATTTTGGGCTACATTCATTAACCAATTCTTTCTAAAATAAAATATTGAGCTACTGAGTTTTCAAGGCTACTATAGGCCTATTCAGAGGAAGCAAATAGAGAACTGCATCCAACTGAAGTAAGACATTGAAGTTATCAAGACTGATGGCTAGTTAGTTTGAAGTTATCTGTTTTTAGTGATGGAAAAACACTAAAGAAATCCTTACTTTATGCTAGAGCTGCAAGATTCTAGTTCCTGTGTCAAGTGTTAGAAGTGTCTTGCTCTAAGAACATGTAAGTCCCACCCCACACCCAAAAATGGATAATAATAAATCACAATCTTAATTGCCATTTCCCACCCCCAGATGGAGTTCAACTACTGTATATTTACTAGGTTGGCATTTTTTTTTTCTTTAAAAAAGCAACTTATGCATATATAACTCTTACAGCACAAGGTTAGAGGCAACTGAACTCAATATTTGATATTTCTAGAATGACTAAACCATAAATTATTTTTGTATGTGGCGGCTCACATAGTTCATTAAATTAAAATGTCTTCATCAAAAGGTTGGTGCATACCTATTAATCCATTTCTTTAGGTGGCAAAATAAATTTACAAATTAGTAAAATAAGAGTGTATTTTAAAGTTAAACCTGAATTATTTAACCAAAAAGCCAAAGTTATCATTTACTACTCTTCATTACAACTGAATGAGTAAAGATGAAGCTAAACCTGTGACTGCTTCGATGACGTTTTAAACAACATTACATCAATGCTCAGAATGTCAGCCCCAAAATCCAAGAAAGTGATCCAGCTCATTAAATTCACAGGTAAACTGAATTCTTCTCAAATCAGTAAGGAACTTTTTATTCAGAACAATTTTAGTAAGACATTTGCAGGGCAAATATGTCATCATAAATTTCATTCTGAATAACAATAAAGTGCTGCATGATAATTACCTGAATCATTTTTAGTACTTTTCACTTAAAAGAGCCCTTTCTGTGGCATTAACAAATGAGAGGGAGGGAGGGAGGGAGAGAGAGAGAAATAGGGAGAAAAAGAAAAGAAAGGCAAAGCTAACTTTCAATACAGGAACAGGAAGCACTGTAAGCTTTTGTGTTCAACTTACACAAAAGGTAACAAAAAATCAAGACCAAAGTAATTCATGCAAGTATACATAAGCATGAAGGAAAGAACACTGTTATTGATCTTTGTTACTATGGTTAGTAAACTGCATACTAAAATACCTTAATTATCCTAGATGCCTAAATCTGGCTTGGCAAGCATCATGCCACTGACATGCTTTTTAGCTCTTTTTGTAACTAAAAGTGATTTGCAGTTCAGTGACTGAGTATTTCAATATGACTTCTTAAGCTGTGTTATAAACTCTGAGATTAAATTTAAGCAAATTCTTTATACCTAGTCACACCATCAGCACAAGCAGGACAATGCTGGAGCAGTATGAAAGGTGGGTCACTTTACAGTCTGCCTTTTACTGTGTGATATATTAAGATGACAGACCTAAATTTCAACTGGGTTAATGAGTCAGAATAGATTTGTTTCCCAAATTTAGCACACAAAAATTTCTGTGGATTAAAGAATCCTGAGGTGAAGGAAAAATAATAATAAAAGCTTGAGCTCAGCTGACCTGTAGCTATAAAACTTGTCATGCTATGAGAGTATTTGCATAACATGAACACTGTAACAAACTTAAAAGGACAGTGTTTTGAATTGAAATTGACTAACTGCTGCATAGAAAATATGCTAACATACAACAGTCAAGTTTAAGCCGGTGCATAGAGAAGATAAAGCACTTATGGTAACTGGAAATGGTAGTAACAAGTCCATAAAGTTTCTAAGACCTAGCATGGATCTGTAAGAGGGAAAGATAATAGTAGGAATGGTTAGGGAGAGAAAAAAAGGAATTAGAAAACCTTGGAGAAGAGAAGGCAAAAGCCAAGGGTGGGGGACGATCTTCAATTGTTTACAAGCCAGTAAAGTATAAAGATACCACCGAAAAAGTTAACTCTGTCCCAAACACCTAACAGCAAAAATCAAACAAACAAAAAACCACCCCAAAAAACCAAAAATGAAACCCAGAATCATAAGCCTTTGGCAAAAAATTTTAGAAATTTGGGTATGATATTACGGCTCTTAATAATTCACAAACAATATATTATATGGCATATTTATATTAAATACTAGGAAACCAATTCTGTAAGTCTGATGATTACAATGCATAAGCCAATGACAGCACAATATCAAGCTAAATGAATGCTGGTGTTATCACAACAGTGCTTGTTTATGAAACAACTGTTACTGATTCGTGCTTCAACAGTGCTAAAATTCAGTCAAATCATCATCTATGAAGTGAAACAAAGGTCTCCAGCTTTTCTGGGATATGCCCTTTATAATATATTCTATGATTCACGATGACTCGGGCAGCAAGACACTGCAATGTTGTATGATTTATAGGCTGGATCAAATTTTTAGCTATTTCCTTCTCATCCAGTAAGTCACTAGCAGTTTGTTTGTGCAAGTTTGTGGCATCAAAGTGTGCACCTGATTTAATAAGGAGATTCATTATGTCTGGATGGTTGTTCAGAGCAGCGATATGCAACGGACTATTGTCATCAGAGTCTCTAACATTCACATCAGCACCACATTCTATCAATATTGCAGTAACTTGCAGAGATGGAAATTTGCAAACTGGGTACCGCCCTACACATGTAGTATTCTTGTCGACAGCGAGATGAAGAGGGCTGAAGTTATTCTTTCCTCTTGGATGCAACTTAAGAAACCTGTAGATGGTCTGCTTTTTGAAATGGTCCTGCTCTAGAGTACAAGGAACTTTTTCTAACAAGCAGATTAAATGCAAAATGATGGAAAGAGCCTTATTTAACTGCAGTGGGTCAGCTGGACACTGAGTTTGTTTGATAGCTCGCTCAATTTCAAGGACACTTTTGCACAGTATGCCCATAAGATCATCAAACGTAACAGTAGTACCCAGAAGGCCTTTGGCCCTATCCTGTAGCATAAAGGAGAAAAGTTCTGCAAAAGACAATAAGCTGCTGGCAGTCATCGGACTTAATGGGTCCAAATTATTCTGCTGCATATCCAAAGCATACTTCCACAGGTTGATGCAACGTTTAAAATTTCCAGAGTCTGCATAGACAGCTCCACGATATCTAATATAGTAAGAGGTATCAGGATGAGAAGGACCAAGAATACGTTCTCTAATTAATAGCGCCTGCATTCTCATCTCATCTGGATCAGCAATAAGACCTTCTAGCTCCTCTGAACTATTTACCTCCTTGGCATAATCATAAGCCATTATTAATGTCTGTGGTACTGGTTTACTAATTATATTAGTCCTATCACTGTACCTCATGTTCATTGCCTTTTTCCAATATTTCAAAGCCCCAAGTAGATCTCTCTTTTTGTCTACAAATGTGGCTCCTAGAAGCTCTAGAGCATTGATACGTTCTGTCTTGCTGGTTTGTGCATGATGTGTCAAAAAATCCACAATGTTTGTGTGACCAGTCACACTTGCTGAGAGAAGGGGAGTCATGCCATAACCATCCTTTTCCATCTTGGCGCAATACATAAGAAGCATCTTCATGATGTCCAAACTTCCAGATTCTGCACAATCATGCAATGCAGTATTACCTTAGAGAAGGAAAAGAAAAGAATAATATACTTTGAGGGACCAGGATAAAATATAATACTTATATGTAATTCAGGAAGCAAGCTACTCTTAAAACATGTTTTTTCTTTTTTTTTTTTTTTAATTACAAAGGAGAAAATAATTGTCCTCAGCATTAAAACTATGATCTATTATATAGCAGGAGCTACAGAAAATACTAAAATTACAGAAGACATAACGTGACCAAATTAGGTATAAAAAGCAAGGATACCTTCAGACAAATGAATCCACGTCCTCTCAGTATTCTTCACTAACATTATTAAAACATGAAATACAACAAGCTATTTATAAGTTGTCTGTCTTTTTGGGGTCAGCTTCCACATTTACCAAAGAGGAAACCATCTGCAATTCTTGATTCAAACAATGGTCAGAAATTACTTTTTTAAATGTCTGAATCTGAAATTCAGCTAGAGCTTTTTCAGCCAAAATTGTTAGTTATAAAATACTTCCCCCAGAAAGGTCTCCTAAGAAAATAAGTCCACAGAAATCTGAAAATATGTGGGTGGCTTAGTATGAACTTTAAAAGAAGACATTTGAAGTGTCCTTTCATAATGAATTATTTTCCATTGTAATTTAAGTTTTAAACATTCTTGTTAGATGTACTGAATGTTCTAACACTGTCCTCTTCTTCCCACACAAATTAAACTGACACAGGCACTGGCACATTAGTAAGTCTGTACTAAACACACTAAACATAAACATCAGGCATTTTATCTATCAAATAGTGAACATTTTTACAAATTATAAAAAGAACAAAATTATCATGCAGATCTTTGACATTTACATACAATGTCTGTAGAAAATTTCAACACTGAATTGACATGGCTGTAGAAAAGAGTTAATAAGCTGAGAATGGCTTCCATGGAAGACCTACTTGCAAAGTTAACCCTTGTCTGGTAGCTGAAAATTTGGCTCATGAATAGTCTTCTACACAGATCAAACTTTCCCTAAATGATAACAGCAGCTCACTCAGACTAAACTGTAACAGCACTGCAGTTTGTGTTAGTATGCTAGGCAAAGTGCTAGTGCTAGGTCTATCACAGGTTTCCCTGGGCAGAAACATCACATATATTTTCATTTCAAAGGAAGACTGTGCTCTGACCATGAGAGGGAGAGAGTATAAAAATGCTTATCTATGTATTAGCCGGGCGTGGTGGTGCATGCCTGTAATCCCAGCACTTGGGAGGCTGAGGCAGGAGGATCAGTGTGAGTTCGAGACCAGCCTGGGCTACAAAAGTGAGCTCAAGGCCAGCCTGAACTGCACAGTGAGACCCTGTCTCAAAAAGACCAAAAAAAAAAAAAAATAAAAATAAAAATAAATAAATAAATAAATAAAAATGCTTATCTATGTATTATTTAGACCTCACCTGTGTTTTTTCCTCTTATGATCTCTGTTAGGATATCACCATGCTACATCTCAACCATGATTATCATTGTACAGTGAAGTACCTCCAAACACCAGAGGCAGCTTTGAGTATCCCTTCATAGAATATATACCTTTAATTGGCTTGAACTTTAATATTTCAAATAACAAATCTACTTTATAGCTAGAATTATATATAAAAAATGTAGGACTTTCAAATCCATAAGTTTACCTTGTTCTGTCCTCCATAGTTTCTACAGGGACTACATAATTGCTCTGGTTATGTTTTTTTCTGACCCAGAATGTCAAACAACAATGAAGTATTTGACGAAACGCTTTAACAATGTGTGAAGCAACCAAGCACAGACAGCACTCATAATTTATCAGCTCATTTGGCTGAAATAATTTCAATTAAGCAACTAAACTAGGGCTGGAAAGATAGCTCAGTAGAATAGCGCTTGCCTGGCAAGCACAAGGGCCTGAGTTCAATCACCAGTACCACAAAAACAAAACAAAAACAAACAACTAAACTATTATTTCAAGTATATTTACTGATACCCATTTTGAACTGAAATTATAATTTTTTTTAAGAAACAGGCAATGTAAGCCAAGAGAAATCTGAATAGAAAGAAGACTTGGATGGCATTCTCTCTTCAGAGTGACAAAATAAAAAAGACAGCAAAAGCCAGTTTTTAAATTACTAAATTTTGCTATTTCTGCAAAAACTAGAATATGTATATTTTGAATACACCCACATACAGAAAAATAAAGAAGGCTAAAAAAAAAAAAAACTGCACTAAGAAGTAAGAAAGTTGAAAAATGTATTTTAAAAAACTTCTTTGACAAGCTTTAGATATAACAAAGAAACAATATCCACAAGAAAGAAAACTGGACCAATTTTAGAACTTCGGGCAGCTTTCCCATAATGTCTTTCACCAATTCTAGAATGCACAGCTTAAAAACTTAGACCTTTTGTTTTCTGTTTGTTTTGTACAATGGAAATTTAAGCCTAGGGCCTGGTAGTGTTGGATACTCTTACCGCTGTGCTAGACCCATCAATACCTAGGTGAGAACATTTGTCAGCTTGCATTACAGCTCTACAGGGATGCACCACAGCGACTAAAAGTACAGATAAACCTGGCAAGTACAAGGTCCTAAGTGTGATTTCCTGTACAAAACAAACAAACAAAATCCTGGTATGGCTATATGTGTTATCAAAAGCTAAAACCAAATATAAACACTATTTAGAGAAATATATTATCACACTATAGTTCAAGAAAATTTTATATTGACAGTATGTAACAATATATCCATTTTTTTAAAAAAAGAAGAAAATAAAGAATCTGAACAAAAGCCAAAAGAAATAAAAGCTGAAAAAAACCCCAAAGAGATTCAGATAGTACTACTGTCACAGATTTTCAAATAATAATGCTTAGTATATTCAATGAGTTTTTAATTGAGAATTCAACAAAAAATTAGAAACTATGAAAACAGTCAAATGGACACTGTAGTGCTGAAAAACCCAATGGGTAGTTTCAGAACTGGATTACTCACAGCTGAATAGATTTTGTGAACTATGACACAGATTAGATAAAAATGCAGAGACAAAGCGTGGATGGAAAACAGAAGACTATACCACACAGAGAGAACAATGCTAAAGAGTTAACATACTTAAAAACAAAACTGTAGAGAAAAAAAAAAAAAAAATGGAGGCAATAATAGAGAGGTAAAGTCTGAGTGGGAGATATAGTACAGTGGTAAAGTACTTGCCTAGCACATTTATTTAAAACAAAACAAAAAATAGGCAATAAAGGCTGAGAAACATTGAAGCTAATAAAAGATTATGTAATAAATCATATGTTTTACAAATACCAATGATATTAAATAGAAAACCACACTGAGGCATACTGCAACGATAAAACTACTGAAAATTAAGGACAAAGAAAAAAACTTGAAACCAAAAAATGAGGAAAGGAGTCTACTTGTAAAAGAATACATGAACAACAATGTTCTCACCAAGGGGAACAAGTCAGGAAACACACAATGATACTTAAAAGGTACCACAGAAAAATAATTATCGTAAGACCTACCTTATGAATAAATGTGAAATAAAAACTACTTAAGGATACAGAAAAAGAGATAAACTAAAATATTTACTAACAGATCTAAACATCTTAAGCAGAAAGAACACAAGCTACCTGGGAGCTAGGAGATGTGAGTATAAATATGTATCAGTAGACAAATCTAAATAAATAGTGTTTTGAAATACTACACATAAAATTCGTAAAAGTAATAGAATAAAAGGAAAGTAATTGGAGTCAAATGTTCTAAGATCTCTGAATTGTTAGAAAGATTTGAATATTTTTGTTATCTTTCATAAACTAAAGTAGTAATATCTAGGATAATCACTAAAATAATAGTTCAGGGTATGTACATAAACAACTACATTCTAATAGAGGAAAACTGAAACAAAAATATAATTTTTAAAAAACAAAAGAGATAAATAAAGGAACACAAAACAGGTAGGACAATTAAGCCTCAGGAAACAAGGCAGATTAAAATCCAATTATATAATGAATTACATTAAATGCAGTGAACTATATTTTCCTGTTAAATGATAAAAGTTGACAAAAAATAACTTAGAAAAAAATTACACATATAAGGTAAACCTTTAAAAGGATAGAGAAATACTTAAAGTGAAAAGATAAACATATACACAATACAAAAACTAACCAGAAGATGTCTAATATTAAAATATGGTTTAAAGTAAAATGAAGAGATAAAATTAAATAAAAAGCAAAGATACAATAAAAAAACCTGTCAATTGGCACTATAAATATGCACTACATACAGCAAAAAGGACAGAACTACAAGGAAAATCAGACATATTTACAACTGATTACTTTGTTCTCAGACAGGTAAACTTAGCAAACATACTTTAATTGACATGTATTAAGAACTCAACTACAGAAAATCTTTTTTCCAACAATATATAGAATATAAACAAACAGTAAGTATACAGGCCATTATTTCAAAAGATGTCCAAAGTACAATGAAGTATAAACTAGAAAATACACTAATAATTCATAGATCAAAGAATGACAAATGTAAATCAACTGGATGAAAATAAAACCACTAACTTTGAGATAGTGAAAACTAATTATAGGGTAATGTATCCACTTAAATGTACATAGTCAAAAAGGAAAAAGGGTTATTAAAATAATCAAGTTCCAATTCCAGAAGTGATAAACAGTAAATTAACTCCAGAAAAAAGCAGACAAAATTAATAAAATGGAGCAATTATCAAAAGATGTAAGCAAGCTACCATTTTACTTTAAAATTATACTATCTGTTGCTCTTCTTTATTTATAACTATGTAGATACAAAAGGTAAACTTATTCTATATACAAACAAAGCAGAAAAGTGAGTGATAAAACAAATTCATGTCTACCACATGCCACTTCAGTGCACTGATGCACTCCTGAAGTTATATTTTTTAAAAATTCCAGTCATACTAAACTCCAGAGAGTTCAGTCTAATAAAAGCCAAACCTCATAATAAAAACTTCAACCAATCACACCTCTTTCCAACTCAAAGCTTTCTCTAAGGAACAGCTGAAAATATTTACAACAGCTTTCAAGTTTGTACAGCACTGATTCTCAAGAAAATTTGTATGAGGAGAATAAGAAAACATCTTTAGTTTAAGAAAATATGTTACGCAATGTAAACCTTAATCCTGGCTATCAAGAATACACATACAATACATTATGGATTCTAAAAGATTTTCTATCTTACTTTTCCAGTCTGAATTCTCATTATCTCTGCTATAAATAAGACTATGAATCTAACCCACCTTAAGTGTAATAAAAGCCTTATTTTAGGTTTTATATTCCATAAGGTCTCATAGTTTGCATCTGGTTTTCTTTTAACCCATTAAAAAAAAAAATGTAAAAATAGTTTTTTAGCTCTCAGATACTGCCTTATTTTTCTGTCGCTGCTGGGACAAACACCACACACACAAGCTTAGGGGAGGAAAAGTTTATTTAGCTCACAGTTACTGGAGCTTTCAAGATGCTGTCCCACTTTATAGGGTCTAGAGAGGCTGGGGTGCTGGCTGCCCTACCCAGGATGATCTGTTCCATACTTCCTGAGACTGTTGCTGCAGGGTGGAGGAGGGGGCCTCTGACAGCACATCCGGTCAGTTTAATGGTTTGCACCTCTCTTGGCCATGCCCCTCAAGCCCCTACCTGGTTCTTTGGTCCTGCCCTTCGAGCTGAGCGCATTACAGCCCTATGATTTACATGAGGCTTTGGGGGTGAGGGGATAAATACATACAAATCATAACATTCTACCCCTGGATGCCCAAATCTCATGTACATCCCTTCCTGTAGAAGGTATTTTAGTCCATCTCTAAGAGTTGCCAAAGTCCCAACAGTTACAGCATTGGTGAAAAGTCCAAGTCCCAAGTTTCCTCCAAGACCCAAGGCAAACTCACAAGTGTGAGCTCCTATACAAATGAAAAATTAAATACATCAAACATTCAAAGCAGAAGATAAACATGGCCATTCCAAAAGGTATACACAAGAGGATACAAACCACTGGGGCCAAAACAAGCCAAATTCAGTAGAACAAACATTAAGTCCTATAGTTCCATGTGGAACATTGGAACCAATCTGTGGCAAATCATGAGCTCCACGTGGCTCCATCCATGGCACTCTTGGTGGTAGCTTCTCTCTTAGGCCAGCTATGCTCCCTCTTTATAGTTTTCCTTAGATGATCAATGTTTCTGGCTTTTGCAAACTTCTGAGGTTTCCATGGAATAGGCTTCTCATTCACAGCTTCATACATTGCCCTCACAGGGACATACTGCCTGGCCTCCCAGGCCTCCTCCTAGAATCAGAACTCTTGTATTCTGCATGCACGTAAAACCAATGCCACATGGATGATATCAAGGTCTGCTGTCAACTGGAGCAGCAGCCAGACTTCCTTCTCTCTTAGCTGTAGGGGTCAAGTGCCTGGATTTCTGAACACTCTTACCCTGACTCTGAGAAACAAATTCTGTAGTCTGGTATGGCTACCGCCTCCATTCTGGAACCTGGTGTGACCTCTGCATCCATTGTGAAACATGGGGCTCTGCAGCTTTCTCCTCAAAGCAAAGTCCTTCACCCTTGTGCTTCTGAGGCTTCAAAGGGCAAGGACCCAACACCTCCTGTGATGTTCTCAGGACATCTTTGCTATTATTTTTTTCTTCCTGGGCAATGGAGATCTCAGCTCCATCTTTGCAGTTCACAGCCTTCCTGGGGCTTTCTTTCTGGCCAAACTCAACATTTTAAACTATTCTGCTGGGCTCTTTCATTCTCAACATATATTTGACTAAAAGCGCCCGGCAATAACCATGACATTGCCCCAATATTTGACTGTTTTGAGATTTCCTTTGAAAGATAAATTAGTCCTCCATGTTTAAGTTCAGTCTCAGACAAAGCCTCTGGACACGGACAAAATTCTGCCAAATTTTCTGCCAAGTCAAAACACAAATGATCTGGAATCCAACAGCCAATGCAGTCCTTTCAAGCAGAAACCTCCACAGCCTGGTCTACAGGTTACCTTTCTATCAGTCTTCTGGTCTGAGCTCTGACCACAAACTCCCCTACAGAAGTGCCAAAACTGTCCCAGCGCTTTTCTCATAGGCAACATCTTCAAACCTTTCCCATCTTTTCCCATAAGCCATTTCCAAAAGCTTGTAATGCACGTGGACATGTTTAGTCACAGCAATGGCCCCACTCTTCTGGTACCAAATTCTGTCTTAAGTTATTTTTCTGTCATTACTGGGACAAATACCCACACACAAGCTTAGGGAAGGAAAGGTTTATTTAGCTCACAGTTACTGGAGATTTCAAGATGCTGCCCTGCTTTATAGGGTCTAGAGGAAAGGCTAGGGTGCTGCCATGTCCAGGATGATTTGCTCCAGAGACCACTGCCTGGGGGGTGGGGGGCAGTTCTGACAGCATTGATGCACCTCTTGGCCACATCCCTCAAGCCCTGTCCTGGTCCTTTGGCCCCGTCCCTCAAGCTGTGTGTTTGACAGCCCCGTGATTTACATGAAGCTTTCGGGGAGATAACTACATACAAACCATAACAGATACTAAACACAAATCGGCAAGATCTGAATCCAGGGCCAGTACTTGCTCAAAAAAATATTGCCCCGAACGCATTGGCTTATACTTGATGTTACTCTATGTTGAGTTTTTCTCCTAGCACCAGTTCATTTCCCCTCCATGTTTCTGCTGTTCACTTTCCTATAATACATTCTGTATTTTTTAAAATTTCTTTTCTTTCAAGTTTCACTAGGAATTTCAGGTAGTCAAGGAGGGTACCTTGATTATACTATATCAACTTAACAATGAAAATGGTCAATGACTGTAGCTCATCCTGATAGTCAACGTTAATAGTTATGATTATAGTATTATATACTCTTTCATACCATTGCTGCTCCATAAATAGGTTTTCTATCTAAACTGCCTATTCTTCAAATATACAGACCCTGTATTATGTTTCTTTTATTAGGACATGTTTATGGTACATTATGAATACCTGTATGGTGGGTATCTGGTACATGGACATAACACATTTTCATTCTCATCCTCTTCCCCTCCCTCCCTACCACTTTCTCCATCAATCATTGCTAAAGTTAAGGTACATTCTAGTTTTTTAGTAATTGATACTATAAAAAGTGATTCAAACTTAGCTTCTAAGTTTGAAGACTGAAAAAATCAGTTCAAAAAGTAAGACCAGAAGGAGGGTGTCTTCTTAATTATTGTAACATATTAAGTATACCACTATTATATTTGCAGTTGTTAATGTCCTAGAAGGCCCTAAAAAAAAAAAAGGTTTGGGGTCTAGCTTTGAGCATTACTTAATATTTAGAAAAGTTTTAAAAAGATATATTTTTAAAACAAATATAATTTTTGTGTTTCCCCAGATATCTTTTTGAGATAAGTTCCTGTTATATACTTCAGATTAGACTTGAACTGATTATGTAACCCAGCTAGCCTAAAATTTGGTGTGATCCTGTGTCAGCCTCTCAAGTGCTGGGATTCCAGGAATGCCTCATGGTGCCAGCCTCCCAGTCTTGTTACATACTATATTTTTGAAAATGTTTAAATCAGTACATACTGAAGTTTTTCTTGTATAAACTATACAGACTGTATGTACTTATTAATGGTTTTACAGTTAAAATTAAAGGCATATGCCATGATTTATATAAATGTTTCCTTGTGGGTGAAAATTTCCAGTACTTTAGAATTCTTACTGTTAAAATTAATGTCTAAAAAACATGAAAGACAGGCAACAGATCAATGAGTCTAGGATAGGAGTTAACTATAAAAGGGCGCGAGGGAAGTTTCTTTTATTGTCAAAACTCATAGAACTACATATTATGGACTTCATTATATATATAAATTATCTCAATAAAGGTGTCAAAAAAAGTAATGCCTAGCTAAAACAATCACGAATGTAACACCTTCATACACATCTTGAATTCACTTTCAAAAGAAAAAAATTTTAAACCTTCAATTTTACAGTATTCTTCCTAGCACTGAATTTTTTTTAAAAATTTTAATATTATTTTTATCATTTTTTTCTTGTTTCAGAACTTTTGTTTATTTATTTATTTTTATGGCCGGCTCAGCCGGCCCTGAGGGCAGGGCTGGTGCAGCATGTGGTGCAGGGGATAGAACCATGGTCCCTGCAGCCGCCTAAGCTTTCCTAAACAGGTGCTTTAGGCCACTGAGCCATCATGCCAAGCCCCACAGCACTGAAATTTTTTAATTTTATCATTTCTGCTTGTGAGTAAAAATAGTATGTGCCACTTCACAAACTTGTTTTTTTGGGGGTGGGGGCGGTTGTTGAGACAATGTCTCACCATGTAGTCCAGGCTAGCCTTGAATTCACCAAAATCCTCTCCTGCTTCTGTTGACTCAGGATCCTGAGTGCCAGGGTTAAGGCATGTGCCACCATGCTAAGCAATATGCTTTTTAAATTTTTTTTGTGTGGGACCGGGGTTCAAACTCACGACCCTGTACTTGCCCAGCAGGCACTTGTGCCTCGGAGCTATCTCCCCAGCTCCCAATATGCTTTTTTTTAAAAATGACATTTGTATTTACATTTTAGTTTCTGGAATAAGTATGACTTTTTATATATAAATACAATGATAGGAATTGTTCTACTTATGATAAACATTTTAGTCTATCAGTTGTTTACAGTGTTAGATGTGCCACACGTTAAATATAATTTATGAAGTTATTGCAACACCTAAATGGTATATGAAATTAAAGGACATTTTACATTAGAATTTGGTAAATCAACTAAAGAAAAAAAAAAAAGCAAAAACAAAACTCACATTTTATCCATATAATTTTCAATGTCTGATCAAGAATAGGTTCATTTGGAAACATGAACTTTTCAGCATGGCCTTCATAATTGTAAATTTTTACAGTTTCTCAAGAACCATGTCTGTTAAATAGACATTTCTTCAAAATCAAGCCAATGCCAGAACTATCAATTGAGTTAAAACTGTTTATGTAGAAAGCTAAAAATAATATGATGCAAATAATGCGTGTGTGTGTGTGTGTGTGTGTGTGTGTGTGTGTGTGTGTGTATGTTACCAGAGATCTAATTTGGGACCTTGAGCTTGCCATGCTGTTGTTTATATCACTGAGCTACATCCCCTGCCCAAATACATTAATATTTTCCCACATAACAAAGAAACAGTGCTAAGAAATCTGGAAGAATGAAAAATATACCCATTCTTGGATACTTGTGGGATGGACACTATGGGAAGTGATGCTATGGAAAGTGATCACACATGACTACATGGTAGCACTCCTAAAATAGTAATTTAAGTGGTAACTCATGGATTTTTTTTTTTCAGCATGGGGATTGAATTACATTGAAAAAATCCGAATTCCTATAAAAAAGTGAAAAACGCCACAGAAAGGGAGACAATGATTATAAATCAGGATCTTGCATTGCCAAAAAGTATTAATTCCACTGAGCTATCTCACCAGCTTCCCTACCTCATTGATTTTAACTTGCTACATCACCAGTCCTTTTTTTCGGGGGGCGGGGGGGACTCATCTTTCCTCAGTCTTCTAAAGTGCTTGAATTATAGATGCGAGCCATCATACCTGACTCCTGACTCAAATCTGTTATCTTTGGATAACAGGCGTAAGAATTCTTTTTGCTTTCTTCTCTCTCTCTCTTTCGAGACAGGGTCTTGTTTTGCAGTTTAGGCTGTTGTTGAAATCTCTATGCAGCTCAGACTAGCCTTGAACTCATGGTGAGCCTCTTGCCTTAGCTTCCTGAATGCTAGTATTACAAGTATGTGCCACGATATATTCTTGATTAAGTGTGGAAATCCAAGCACATGGTGTCAATGTTTCTCAATATAACCCCAAAACATCAGAATTTGGGGTAAGAAATAGCCTGAGGGTTAAGGATTCTCTAATCCAAACCAGATGTCTTGGTGAATAATAAATAAGGGCAATGATTATTACACCATCTAAAACATAAGGGGCACCACCCACTCCAGAGTCCCTCCTGTCCCCTCTCTCAGACAGGAGCTCTATTTCCTCTAATAAGAATATTTTGCTCATAAAAAGTAAAAACATAAGACATAAAAAAATCCATATAGCATTTATAAATATTGCACCTTGAGTATGTTTACTAAAACTCTCACCAGGATCAGGACTTAAGTCAGTTTCTAAATTAACCACCACAGTTAAAGAATTAACTTATCATTTCAATAAGCCAAAAATGTATTCAAAAGGACTGTATTTAACAAATATACTATGTCTATAATGGCCTAAATTGCTCTTCTAGCAATATACAACTTAACAGACTTTGTTGTTTGTAAAAACATCACATAGTTTAAACTTATGTTTATGTGTGGTCAAAGTTGTGTTTCCCAATCTTTAATATACAAAATTACCATAGTGAAATGCTTATTCTGACTGAGCTTACCTGGGATAATACCAAGTGATCTCATGCTAATTTCATAAGTGGAAAGAAAACAGGATAAATCTTATTTTTTTGTATGTTGTAGCTAAAATAACAGCAATATCAATTCATATACATTTAATGTCACACCCCTATTACACTATGCAGAAATCAAATTTCAGCACTCCTATTTACTCTAAATTTAAATCTATGCTACAGCAGGTGCATATAGTATATATTACATCTAACTCACACAATTCTACCCTAAGGAAAAGTTCTTATGCAGTAAATGGTATTAGTAAACCCTAGTTTATACTTAACAACTGTTTAAAAGTCAACATTATAAGTGATCCAGTCAAATTTTCTTTAAAAAAAAAAAAAATCACTCTGGAAAAAATCAAAATTCCTATAAAAAAGTGAAAAACTCCACAGAAAGGGAGACAAATGATTATAAATCATGTACCTGGTAAAGGGCTTATATTATAAAAACAATAAATGTTCCACCAGAGAAATATCAAAAATCATAATCATATACCATCTCAAATTTTCTTGTTTTTAAAATATATTTAGTACAGGGTCTACAGGGTCTAGATGGTGGTCCCATCTGGCCAGATGGGACTCAAAGTGATCCTCCTGTTTTCAACCTCCCAAGTTCTGGGATTACAGGCCCATGTCACCATACAGTCTCATTCACCGTCTCAGTGTGTCCCAGGGGCATAGGTGGCCAGCTGAACCCCAGGTCACTGCACCTGCCTAAGCCGGTACTTTAGTCCACTGAGCTATCTGGCCAGCCCTACTTCACTTTATAAGATGGTACATTTTAAAAGAAGGGTAATAACAAGGGCAGAAACTAGAATCCTCCTACATTGCTGACAAGAATATAAACTGTATAGCTGCTCTGAAACAATTTAGAGCTTCCTCAAAAAAGTTAAACAGCTAAGCACATGGCTTAATTCACCATAGGCATATGCCTGAGAGAAATGAAAGCATACATCCAGAGCATATGTATGTAATTATCTATAACAGCATTATTCAGTCTAAAAAGTAAAAATATTCAAATGTCAGCAATTGCTGAATGGATAAAAGTGGAGCTACAGTGAAATATTATTCTGCAATAAAAGTGTTCATACACAATATGCTACAAAATGGACATTGAAAACCTTATGCTAAGTCAAAGAAGTTACAAAAGACCACATAGTATTATTCTGCATGTCAAGATCAGTCAAGTCTATAAACAGACAGGAGATAAGTGGTTGCTCAATGCAGATGTCAAGGAAGAAGAGAAATATAACTATTAATGAACATGGGATTTGGGGGGGAGAGGAACAATAAAATTGTGGTGCTATTGAGTTGTACACTTTAAATGAGCAGTTTGTGTTTGCTTTATCTCAGTAGTTGTTCAAAAACCCAATTAAAATAAAAATACTTGTGTTTCTGGTAAAAATATAGTTTTTACTAATAGAAGCAGCAATTAGAAAGTCTTGTATTTTATTTATTTATTTATTTATTTAGTCAGTCAGTCAGTCATTTTGAGACAGGGTCTCACTATGCAGTTCAGGCTGGCCTTGAGCTCACTTTTGTATTTGTAGCCCAGGCTGGTCACGAACTCTCACTGATCCTCCTGCCTCAGCCTCCCAAGTGCTGGGATTACAGGTGTGTGCCACCATGCCCAACTTGTATTTTAATAATTTGTCAGGAAATGCACAGAAATTCTCATCTATCCTCTTTAGCCTAATGCTTGGCCTTAACCCACTCTTCAGCTTTGTAAATGCGCTGAATTGAGTCTGGAAGAGCCTAGTAAAGATGTGGGCTGTGATAATCGTTCAACTTCAAAACAAAGCTGACTACAAATAGTTTATTCCTGATGTAATTAATTTATAAGAATTGAGGGATGTAAGAAGAATAGAAATAGCTTAGGTTATCAAAGGAGTAGTAGCTTTCTCTACTCTGAATGTTTCCCTTCTCCATGGGCATTTATTACAGGAGATACTCAAGTACAAGTTTTTTTTTCAAGTTTTTGAGAAGGAACTGAAAAAGTAAAAGCAAAATTTATCAAGATTATATGCACTACCTTCATTAATCTTTTTGAATGAGGCACTGAGATATAAAGACATAGCAATTTCCAGGTCCCTGTGCATACAATACAGTTAAATGCTATAGAACAATTGCATCTAGAGGTAACATCTACAGGTAAGATGTTAGATGAGGAACTGCTTTAAAATGGGTCTTGAAAACTTACTAATACCTCTTAAAAAAAAAAAAAAGGTTCATCTATCAGACTTCATTAGAATTCCTTCTTCTAGCTGTTCTAGTTTTCAGGTTCCTTATTTTATCAAATTTCTTCCTAAATGGGACACAAAGGAGAAATAAAAATGTTTGTCTTTATATTCACATGATTTTATCTGTACCCCTCCACCTTTCCACTTCCATCTTCCATCCATGAATATGTCTTTGTTTGCTTTTGCAGGACCAGGGTTCAAACTCACGTCCTTGCACTTGCCAGGCAGGCACTTGTGCCACAGAGCTATCTCCCTGGCCCCTGATCCATGGATATGTCTTAAGAACATAAATTTCTACAATATAAGGGCTTCCTGAATTCTGTTTTAAGCAAACATACTTAACTCATTAAATTTTGATAAACACAAATTCAAGGAAGGGAGCATACATACCTAAAGGTCCGAAAGTCAAACTATTTTCTTTCTTTCTTTTTTTGGTCTTTTTTGAGACAGGGTCTCACTATGCAGTTCAGGCTGGCCTTGAGCTCACTTTTGTAGCCCAAGCTGGTCTCGAACTCACACCAATTCTCCTGCCTCAGCCTCCCAAATGCTGGGATTCCAGACGTGTGCCACCATGCCTGGCTAGGTCAAACTATTTTCTATGTTGCTGCCACTAACAATTTAGAAATACCAGTAGCTATTCCAAGATTACTAATCCTCACTAACCTAGCTGAATTCTGTGAGAAGTCAGAGCTTGAAATCCAGTCTCCAGGGAAAAAATACTATAGGAGTAGCTTCCTATTGAATTTAATTCATACATGATCTACAACTTGGCTTATTCAGTTAGCATGCTGAGTATCTCTGAGAATGGAGACATGTGCCAAGAGACACAGGAGGGAAAGGAAGTAACATAAAATAACTTAAAAATTTGAGATTAAAGTGTTAATAAATTGAATTATTTAAACATCACTCAGTTAAATTTAAACATTAAATCAAGTAAGTAAATTAAACATTTAAAAAAAATGCCACAGAATACAATGAAATTTTAAGTCCCTTCTTTCCCTTCCTTACTTTTCCCTACAAACAGATAATGCTGAAATTATCAATAGCTGAGAAGAGTTCTCAGGCAAGAATAAACAGGGAATTGTTGCTTTTAGCATTCTCAGAGACTAGTGCATTCACAATGCTCATTGTCTTAGTATGTTATCTCAATATAGGGGAGATTTTAATTTATAGGGGAGATTTTATTTGAGATTTTTGCTGAGCATGATGGCAGAAGCCTGCAATCCCAGCAGGCAGGAGGATCACTGCAAGGCTATGTAGTGGATTCAAGGCCACCCTGACTACAGTCAGATCCTGTCTCAAAAACAGAAAAAAGAAAAAGGAATTTGTACACTTCTAGTGGGGAAAAATAAAAATTTTGCACCTTAGAACACTTACACTATTATTGCTTTGAGCTACCTCAGAGAACAAATGGTGGGGAGACAGGACATTTTTTTTTTAAAACTTTGGCAAACATGAATAATTATTGAATAAAATTCATGAACACTAAGTGGTTCAGTGTATTCACTCCATATATGCACGTTAATAAATTTCTACAGAAAAAAGGCAAAAACAAAACCTCTACTCAAATTATCTCAAATCTTAATGCTAACCTATCACATATCTACATTGATTTCTTCTTTTTTGAACACCTACCACATTTTATACCTGTATTACTAATTTTTAACAGTTACTATCTTTATTACTTTAAGTTGTCATGGATCTATTTACCTCACTATAGAAAATTCTACAGAGCAAGGTACTTGCCACAAAGGTAACTTGTTTGTTCAGCAAGATTGCTTAAAATTGCCCACTATAGACCTGACACTTCCTAATGCACTGGCTAAAAACACCAGGTCTCTAGTGTCAAAGAGTCAGTTAGATGAGCTTCTCTAAACAAATACATACATCTCAGTTACTCCTCTGCTAAAAACCTTTGTTAGCTTTCTACCACATGACAAATAAAATTAAACGTCTTTTCCAGTTTACAGATCTTCCAAGCATTATTTTTCAATATGCCTTTCTTTATGCTATTTCCTACGCCTGGAAAACTCTTACTAAAATTCAAATTCTACCAAAAGTCTTTTGAAGGCCAATTTTATATTTTCTTCATGAAGCATTCCTAGTTAGTATATTCTTCCTCTATACTTGTTTATATCCTTCCTTGTTACATCATATATGTCATAGCCTTGAAAAATTTCATCACAATGCCTTGCCTAAACAAAATGCTACATTATGTTATTACCTATTTAACTGTTTTGATGCTTACATCTACTGATTTGCAGTCTTCAACTGTCCCAAAAAACAGTTGTTTTGAGCATGAAACAGATGTTTCTCAATGTCTCAAAGAGTTCTTCCCTTCTTAAAATGCTATAGGAAAAGAAGGAATCCACTGTCCCCTCAAGTAATAAATTGGTAGGGATAACCTATTTCTAAATATCTACTGGAAAATAGCACTACCATTCCACTTAGCATATTGTAATTTAAGTAGTTACTTTCAACCTGTCTCTGATCAAACCTCAAGAGAAGGGATATCATGACTTACTCATCTTTGTATATCCTAAGTTTAACAACACACTGAGGGACTCAGGAAATATTTTCCCGAAGAAAGTTAAATTCTATCTTTGGGTCAAAACACGTGCAATATGCCAAGAGCTTGTTAAAAAGTAATGGGAAAAGGTTAAATAATACATTCAAATGTTAACTGCCTGTTAAAAAGTAATGAAAAATAGAAGTCAAGTGCTTTTTTTCTTTTTGAGGGAATTTTAAGACTTGGGATTGAATTTAAGACCTTCACATTGAGGTATACCTCCAACCTTTTTCTAGTTATCTTGAGACAGGTTCCTGCCAAAAGTCCTGTGTCCAGGCTGGGACTGAAACTGGCAATTCTCCTGCTTCAGCCTACCAAAATACTGGGATTATAGATAGGCATGTGATGCCATAGCTGGCTTCATGCATTTTATATTTAAGCACTCAAGTGAAGTTTACAATGTGTTTTTCAGAACTATTTCTAATGAATGTCTTATCAAGTGTCCTAAGAAACTGAGCTGGAGATAAGAGGCCTGTGGTAGCTTACTTATTTGGCTAGCTTACCAGATAGTAGGCTCTAGGATTAAGCTCCAAAGCTGGGGGAGAAGGGGTAGGAAGGGGGACACAGAGAGACACAGAGACAGAGAGACAGAGAGAGGGAGAGACAGACAGACAGACAGACAGACAGAGAGTAATCCATTTTATCCTTCGTCTTGTCATACTTTCTACTTCTTGGATGGAGCTAAAAACTGTGAGAAATTCTTCCCTGGTGTACTATCAGCTATTTCTCCAGTGTCCCTGTGTAGTTTCAAGTGGTTCTTATTTTTTAAATGTTCACTGTGGCCCTGCCACCAAAAGACAATTACCAAGAAATGAGTTGCACAGTCAGTACTGAGGACTCGCACATATTTGAGTCTGCCTCCAATGTTTGCAAAGAAAGTTATTAAAATTAAACATCACTATGAAAAGATAAAAGTACTGCCCCAAAAGTAATAAAATCTCTATATAGGTACTTACATAAAATTCAGGTTATTTGAAAATTAACTTTTAGTATGAAACTGTCTTCTCACATTATACTATATACACTATACTGTTTTTAATAAGGTCATGCATATTAATGATATTAGGGGAAAATTATTTAGAATTAGTGTATTATTTAACAAAAAGGGAGCACACACCACACACCCTCACAAAAAAGGCCATAGATGATCCTGGTGATACAAGAAACTATTCTTAAATAGCTTGAAGGTAATCAAGTATCACAATTCATTAGGGGAATATGCTTACAAAAATGAGTTATTCATATTTTAATCTTACACACTGCCTAAAGTAGCTTTGAAAAATCTAAGCAGAAATAGTACCAATATTCATCATTCCAATGACATAAGAGTAAAACACATCTCACTTTCATTTAAATTTTATCAGTACTCTGAATATCACTGAACTGATAAAAACAAAAACAAAAAACCTTAAAGAATCCCCAAGAAATGCAACAAGCCTAAATAGGGAGCTTTTATCTCTATTTCCATCAAAATGGTTAAACAGTTATTTGGGCTCTTTAAACAAGCATTCTTCAAAAGAATGTTTAAAAAAGAAAAAAGACATGCTGGTTTCTGTCCCTACCTCTAAAGATAATCAGGCACAAACAGAAACATTGTCAGAATGAATATTTACAGAAAATAATTTTTGTCATACTGAAAAACCAGAAACAATGTAAAACTCTTATTAGAAAGGAATGCAGTTATTGAAATTAAAGATTCAGAATTACTGAGTTAAAGATAAGACTTATGGCTCTGAAAGATATATTACAGCATGAAAAAGTATTTAATATAAATACAGCATGAAAGTATTTAAATGCAAAATTCAGAAACAATCTTTAGCAGGCTTATCTCTAAGTGCTGGGATTTTGTGAAATTTTTATTGTACTTGTGAAAAAAATCAGAAAATTTATAATAAACCCTTTAAGAAAATCTGCAGTAAATACATTCAATTAAATATGTACAGCCCCATAACTGTGTGGCTTATCATCTCTGAAAGACAAATCCAAGAGAACTGGATTAACAAACCAAACACTATCACAATTATAAGCACATATGACTTTGACTCAGCAAGATTAAGTTACAGCTACTCTCCCACAAGTGTGCAAGGGCACATTTTTGTTAAAGAAGGTTCAAAGCAGCATTGTTTACATTAGCACACTATGGTCTGTAATCCCAGCTGAGGCTAAGATAGAAGGATCACTGTTGAGCTGCAGATCAGCCTAAAAGGAAGGAAATTCAAGGCTAGCTTACTCTCCACAGCGAGACCCTGCCTCAAAAAAAAAAAAAAAAAAAAAAAAAAAAAAAAAAAAAAAAAAAAAAAAAAGAAACAAACAAACAAACAAAGCACACCAGCAAATAAATTAGCGTAGCACAGAATGTGACCTAAAAACAAGACAAATTATTTACATTCATAAATACTAGATAGCCATGAAACAAGAATGCAATATGTTAAAAAGATATCCAAGATAAATTATAGTTAACAAAATAAAGACAGAAAAGTGGGGGGGGCATGACACGACGACGACACAGGATACAGGGCAGCGCAGACAAATTTGGTTTTTTTTTGTATAGACTAACTCTAGAAAGACAAAAATTTGGTTTGGCTCCCAGGTTGGAGGTCTAAGCAACCGGGGTAACAAAACATTTCTCATTGTAAATACTGTAAACCAATTTATATTGTTTGTTTGAACATACTTTAACACATATGTACTCCTTTTAACTTGTAAAGTTCTTGAAAATTAGGAAGTCAATTATTTTGCTGTCTAAGATATAAAAAAACCCAGTTTTCAAGTGTTAAAAAAATCATGCTATGAAAATAATCACTTTTAAAAGTTTAAAGACTATCATTTGCTGCTTCAGTCTATTACAAGCAGTGAAAAATTACACAGGACTGTGAACCTAAACTCTTAGGAACAAAGGTCTTTGCATTGTTGCTAGCCAACGAATCCACATTTATTTAACCTAGGCTTTGTTTTATTCCCTGATTACAAAAGTTTTTAAAAAAACTGTTTCCTTTCTTGCTATACAATATTTACAGTATCTACATAAGAGGATTTTCTACTGACCACAAATAAAATGGAATCCGTGAACAGACACCCTTCTTTTCCACTGATATTAAGGCCTTCAGGTCAGTTTGGCTTAGCCTATCCCCACATAGTAACAAATGACAAGCCTAAGGAAAAACAAACAACATGATGACTCACTAAAGATAGTAGCTGCTACTCTAAAGGTATACTAAAAAAAGAAAAAGAAAAAGAAAACCTCAAGAAAAATGTATTATATTTAATTATATTCCCACTTATATTAAAGCATAAACTTAAGCACTCAAGTCAATTACCACTAATTTGCTCTGTAACTATGGGGAACCAATTCCTAGGAACTGGAAGTTACTCCAATGAAACGGAAAATGCTGGTTAATATAGTGACAGATCTCTTATCACACTCACTCAATGTACTATCAAATATTAAACTTAACAAGGTTACACAACGATACCAAATCAAAACAGGTCTACCCAAGATCTTACTCAACACTAATACTAATAATAATGTATCAAAGTTCGTAAGTGGTAGACACGTAAAAAATGAAAACAAAAATACAAAACTCACCTTTAACACTTTTTCTGTTAACATCTGCTCCCTTTTCAAGTAAATACTGAGCAATCTCTTTATGTCCTTTGTAACATGAAATCATCAAGCACGTATGTCCGTGCCGGTTTGATACCTCCAAATCAGCTTTGTGTTCTACAAGGTACTTTACAATTTCCAAATGGCCATCAAAACACGCTGCCCGGAGAGGAGTTGAATTGGTCAAAGTGGTGTTGTTGACAGATGCCCCATGATTTAACAAAGACTGGACCACATTCAGATGTCCTGCGGCAGAAGCAGCCCATAGAGGGGGAGCCCCTTCAATAGTTTCGCCATCAAAATTCACTGAGCCCCCAACTTCTATGGAGGCACTGCACTGCTCTAGCAGAAATTCCACCATGTCGAGATGTCCATACCTGGCAGCCATCAAAAGTGGCGTAGCCCCGTTTGTTTTTTCAGAAATCAAGGAGGAAACCTCCTCTTTGGATTTGCTTGCCAACAACTTCGTAAGAAGCCGGAGTTTGCCATCCCGCGCTGCATTAAACACTGCTGTCTTTAGATCCATTTATGTCCCGTTGAGTGGCTGTGCTTTATTTATCCTTCAAAGCAAAGCTCCAGCTTAACCCTGTCGATGCAGGCAAGTCACTGGATCCCAGAACGGAGATAAGATCACGTAGATATGTTCTTTCCTACTGACTTCCAACATCTGACAACCAGGGCGCCACACTAGAAAGAATAAAGTGGCAGTTTGAATTTTGCATAGGTAACCCCAAAAACACTATTTAGCTTTCCTTACGTTTCTAACTACTCTCCTCTCCAAGTGGGAAAGGGACCTACAAAAGAGTTCACACGAATGCCAGGTGTTTTGTGGGCGGCAGTCTCCCCTCCGTGTGCGGAAAATTTAAACACTATAGGCATCTCGTTTTCTGTGTCCAGCTCTAGCATGCCTAGCTTTGTTCTACTTCTGTTCCGCACACGCCCAGGGAGAGTTCCCCCAAAGCGGCAGGGCGGCGGCGGGGTCCCGAGGGCTGCTCTTTCCGGCGTCCGCAGGGCAGCGCCGGCCAAGGGCGCAAAGCTGGGGAGGCCTCATCCGCGGCCAGCAAGGTCTCCACAAGGAAGAGTCGGACGCACCAATCCTTGGCCAGATAAGGCCAAAATTATTACTGGTGAGCTGTTCATTCCTCTAAAACTCCTCGAGGCTCTCAGGAAATCCGGTCCCCTTTTAGTCGCTAACTTCGCCCGCCCCATTTTGCTCCCCCCACAAACCCGCAGGTTCTCCGAGGGACACCGGACCTCGCCTCCGCCTGCGCCACACTCGCGAGCCCGCGGCTCCCCGGCTCGAGACCCGCAGGGCCGGCTGGCCGCTTCCCGCCCGGGCACCCTTCCAGCCCAGGCCTCCCGCGGGCGCCGGGGACCGGGCCGGGCCGCCACCGCCGCTACTTGCCCTGGCCGCTCGGGCTCGCCGCCCTTCATAGGGAAACCGTGGCCTCCGCTGCCGCCCGGGCCGCCCAGCTCCGCCCGCAGCCGCTCGGTCCCTCCATGGCCCGTGCCCCACAGGAACGAACCCCACCACGCCGCTCGTCCCGCCCCGCCACGCCGGGCGGCCTCCGCCTCCCAGTCAGCTCGGGCTACGGCGGCTGCCGCGGCAGATGGTATATGGGCTGCGGGGTAGGGGCCGGACGACCGTAGAAGCTCCTTCACATCACTGACGCTGCCGCCGTGCCATTGGGCGGGAGAGGGCGGCGGCCGCCCAGAGCAACCGCCTAGGACTGGGCGGGACGCCGCGGCGGGGCGGGACACCGAAGCGGCGGGCACCGGCGCTCCGCGAGGGACGCGCATGCGCGACGGGAGCGGGGGCACGCACGCCTGGAGGCCGCGGGTGCGCGCAAGGGGTGGGGGGCGGGGGCAGGAGTGGGCGCAGCTAGGCCGGGAGCCGGGAGGGGTGGGGCCACGAGCTCCGCCGGCGCAAGGGAGTAGATGCGCGGGGCGGGGCGTCGCCTCGGCGTTCCGGCGTAGGCGTGGCAACCGCGGAAGTCTCGCGGGCTCGCGGGCCGGTGGTCCCAGGCTGGCCCGGGCGTTGGTTTTGGTCCAAACGCTAAGGAGGACCGATTTCTGGAGCTTGGGTCCACTCACCGGAATGGCTCAGGCTTGTCTGGTGTCCTTAGGTACTCCCTAAAAATACCGAACTCGTAATGAGTGCAAAAGCACGAAGCCGCACAACAGAAACTTCATGTAAGTGGATTTGTTTTGGAGACTACCAAATGATCACTGATTTCGTTAAAAATACCTATAGTCTTTGAAAAATATATTTAAAAAATACAATAAATGGCAAAGCTAGCATAGAGTCAACCAAATCGAATTCTCGAATTCTGAGTAATAAAGCCAGGAAATAAAAGAAAATTGAAGTTCATATAAATGAGAGGAATTACTACCTTACTTGGTATGAAATAATTTTCTGAAACTTGTGACATTAAGATCTGTAGTTCTGTATAGCAGCACTAGGCTGAAGAAGAGTTTAATGTTTAGGAAACAAATTCCATAACTAATCATGAGAACATAGTTTTTGAAAATGGACTGAACACTTCATTTGGAGAAACTCACAGTTCCATAGTACCACTGGCGAAAAGGGAGTACGGATTATTAGTCTATCTTCAATACCATCATTATAACCATCCTTATTGTTAGTAGCTATGCAGCAATAAATCACTCTAAAGTCACAGCTTCATTTTTATATTTGCTATAGCATCTAAAATTTATGAATTTTTTGCATTTTGATACAATTATATCTTTTACTTCCTTTGCCAACACTATGTTTTTACAGCCTTATTCCCTTAGGTAGTTTGTACACATATTAACCAGATCCCCAAGTCGAAACTGAGATTGTTACCACTAAGAAGGATATGTAAAAGAACTGAATATAAGTGAAGAAATGTCATGCATACAAAATTTAAAACTATCCACTTACAGTGGGGCAAGCTCAACACACAGGGAAGCTCAGTGGCATACTGCTTACATAGCAAGCATGAAGTCCTGAGTCCCCTACCCACACCCCTAGAAATTTGGGTATGGGAACATGCCTATATCCCAGCACTCCAGGAGACTGAGATAGGAAGATCACAAATTTTAGCCCAACCCCAGCAGTTTAGTGACTTAGGAAGACCTGTGGTGGAAGCAAAAAGCAACTACATGTATTGAAAATAATGGGAGAGGTGCTGAAGACAAGCAATAACAGAAAAATGATGTTAGGCGTACAGGTAAATAAAAGCACAGCATACAGATCAGACTTGGAATCTACAGGATGTGCACCCCAACCATGATGCCTCCCACTGGGTCTTTGGATATGATTGACAAGGTGAGTCATCTTGAATCTTTCAATACACAGGCTTCTTAGGCTTCTTACAGAGTTCCTTCCAATTAAATTACATACCTGACATGCAACCTCTATATATGGACTTTTTTTAAATGTATTTAGGACAGGGTCTACAGGGTCTCACAACATAGATTGGACTCCTAGTGATCTTCCTGTTTTCAGCCTCCCAAGCGCTGGGATTACAGGCCTGCATCACCATGCCCAGTTTCAATTGCCATCTGAGTGCATCCCAAGGGCAGTGTCAACACTGCACTTCAGGGATTGAACCCTGGCCCCTAAGCTCTGCCTAAGCAGGCACTTTAGTTTGCTGAGCTATCTGGCCAGCTTATATGTGAACTTTTAATGGAGGTTTAAGTGAGGAAAAAGTTACTGAGGGCCAGGCCTTGAGATATCTAACATGCGTGTTCCCTGGTCTGGAGATTTCCTTGGTTTTTGTTGTTTTTATTTCCTGCTTCTGTCAGAACAAATTCAAGTGGGTGGAGGGTCACCACCATACCTGTCTTGCTTCTTGCCATCCCCCTCCCTTTGTTCAAGCCTTCTTCCCCTCCTTATGTACAAAAGTTTTTTGTTTTTCCCTTTTTTCTTGTCCTTTCCTTACTCCTTAATCCCACTCTTAATCCCTGAGTTGAACAGTTTCTTCCCATTGTCTAAATATTATACATTTTCATCTTCATCCTTAGTTACACTTTCAGTGTCTCACCAGAAAAATGATTGAATATTTAAACATGGGTGTGCAATTTATTTCACTTAAGAATATGGCCTCAGGCGCATCTATTTAGCTAGAATAGTCTCAAGCATATTTTTCTTTCTATTCTCCATTATACATATAAAAAACTTCATCATCCATTCATTAGTTGAGGGGGATTTGGACTGCCACCATAAACATGTGTGCATATATTGCTGTGGTATGATGGTTTTCTTTCCTGAAGATATCAAGAAGGGTAACAATTGGGTTAAATGGAACCTCTGGTTCTAGTTTTTTGAGAAATCATTTGCACAGTGGTTGCACCAGTCTGTACTCTCACCAACAGTGAAAAGAGGTTCTTTTTTTCCCCTAGCTTTTTCAATATTTGTTATTGGTTAATTTCTTGATTGTAGCCATTCCTTCTGGAGTGAGATGAATCTTAGCCTGGTTTTAATTTGCATCTTTTAAATTACAAATGATGTTAAATACTTTTTCATATATTTATTTGTCATTTGTATTTCTTCATCCAAGAAGTATCTTTTCATTTTAGATGCCTATTTTGGATTAGGTCTTTAAATTTATGAAGGTCTCAGTGTTTTGAGTTCTGCATACTGTTACTCTACATACTGTTTCAGCTTTTTGTGAAGTACAGTTGGCAAAACCTTTTTGTCACACTGTGCGTTGTCTCTTCTGTTGGTGGTTTCCTTTGTTGTGAAAAGCTTTTTAGTAATATGAGATCTGATCTGTTGATTCTTTGTGATAGTTCCTGTGCAATAGTGGGTTTGTTTGCCCACACCAACGTCTTCAATATTTGTACATATTCTACCACCAAATTTAGACTTTCTATTTTAATATTTATATCTTTGATCTATTTTGATTTTAGTTTAGTACATGGTGGATATTGAGTTTTAATTTTTAATAAGTTTGAGTTTTAATTTTTACCACATGGGAAGATTAACACATGCTAGTTTTCCTAGCATCAGTTATTAAACAGGCTATCATTCTTCCAGTGAAGCTGGAATTAACATGGCTGAGTATGTTTCGAGTTGCTTTTTTAGTCTTCAAATCTATTTCATTCCTGTTTGGTTCTGTTTTTGTGCAACTAACTTGTTGTTTATATCTCACTGATTTTGTAGTATAACTTCAGGTTAGGGTTTGCGATGCCCCTTGCCTTGCCTTTGTTGCCAAGAATTGCTGTTGCTATTCTAGGTCTCTTTTACTTCTAAATAAATTCTGAGATGGTTTTTGCTAGTTCAGTGAGATATGCTTTTGGTATTTGGATTGGAATTGCATTACATCTCTATAACAATATTGGAAGTATGGCTGTTTTTACTACATTCATTCTTCCTACTCAAGAGCAAGGGATGTATTTCCATTTTCTGATATGCTTTGATCAGAGCTCTGTACTTTTTCAATGTAAAGTTATTTTACTTTCTTCATTACATTGATTTATGTACTTCATTTTTGGGGGATGGTATTCTGGGAGACACCATTTACCTACTTTCTTTTTCAGTCAATTATTTGCGTGAAGAAATGCTATTGACTTTGGAATGTTGACTTAGGTCCTGCTATACTGTCAACCTTAGTTAATAATTCTAGAAATCTTTTGGTGGCATTTTGGGGGTCTTCTATATAGAGTATCTTGTAACATACAAATAAAAATAATTTATTTTCTTCCCATACTATTCTTACTGCCTTTATTTCTTTATCTTGTCTACTTACTCTGACTAGTGTTTCAAGAACTATATTGAGTAAGAGTGTTAGAGTTCAGCAGCAGTCCATTGGAGCTTAAGCTTTTCTTGTTGATAGGTTTTTAATTACAACTCCAAATTCCTTGATATAAGGTTAGTTAGAACATTTGTAACTTCTTGATTAAGCATTGGTAATTGATACACATCTAGGACTCTTCCTTTTTTATGTTTCCTATGTTATTAGAATACTGGTTCTGAGAGTAAGCATTGTGTGTCTCTGTAGGATATGTCATGATTTCACCCTTCTCATTCCTAACTGCTTGGATTTGAGTCTTTCTTATTTTGATAAGGTTTGCTTATGTTTCTCAATTTCATTTAATCTTTCAAGCAACCCAATCTTCCATTTTTAAATTCTTTTTTTAAGGGAAGGGTCTACAGGGTATTCAGGGTCTCACTACTAGATCAGACCCCTAGTGATCTGCTTGTTTACAGCCTCCCAAGAGCTGGGATTACAGGTGTGCACCACCATGCCCAGTCTCCATTCTTTGATTTTTTTGGTATTGTTTGCTTAATTTTAATTGTATTATTTTTTTTCTGATCATTATGCTTTTCTCCCTTATATTATCTCTTCTTTCTCCAGAAGTTTGAGGTTTGATGTTAGGTTGTTTCTTTGAGCTTGCCCTTGTTTCTCTGATATGATATGGGATATGGGAATTCATTGCTATAAATTTCCCTTTAAGATTGCTTTCATTATGTCCCATAAGTTTTGGTATGTTGTATTGTGTGTTTGTTTAATTATAGAAACTGTCTATAATTTTTTCCTTAATTTCATATGTGACTAATTGGTTATTCAGTGGGGTACTATTTCATTTCCATGTGTTTATGAAGTTCTTTTGGTTTGTTTTGCCATTGATTTCCATTTTATTGCACTATGATCTCATAGCATACATGGGATAATTTCAGTTCATTTTAAGCATGTTCTGTAAGCTAATATGTACTCTGTTTTGAAGTACATCCTATGTGTGAGAAGAATTGCATGCTGATGTTGTAGGGTGAAACACTCTATCATTGATCTGTATGCTTAGGACAGTGGTAGAACACTGAGGTCACCCAGTCCAATTGTAGTGCCTATTTGATTTTTCATATCTGTTAAAATTTGTTTATATAGTTGGGTGCGCTAGTGTTTGGTAGACACATATTTATGATAGGTATCTCTTCCTCTTGGACTGTTCCCTTTAGAAAGATGTAGTGATCTTCTTTGTTTCTCTTCAGTCTTGGCTTGAAATCAAGTTTGTCTACAAATAGAATAACTACCCCTGCTTTTTTCCCAGATTCCAGTTGCATGGTGTATTGTTTGCCATCTTTTGACTTTCAGTCTATGAGTTTCTTTTTGAGTGAAATGTGTTTCTTGTATGCAATATATTGGATGTTGCTTCTTGATTCATTAGGCCAATCTGTTTCTTCTAATTGGTGTGTTGAGACCATAAATGTGGTTAAAATTGATATTTAATGATTTATCATTGTCATATTATTTTCCTGTTGTTGCTTCCCTTTTCTTCCCTCTGTTCAGTTGCTTGCCTTGCCTGGTGTCCTCATTTTATTGGGGTTCTTGGAGTTGTAAGAGTTATCTGTTTTTATAATGTCTTTCAGAACATTTGGAGTGTTAGTTTTTAATGGTTATGAATTTTTTCAAGTGTTCTTTGTCATGGAAGTATCTTATTTCTCTATTTTGAGACATAGTTTCATGGGATGTATCAGTCTGGTTTAGTGATTGTTTTTATTTAAGGCTTTAAATATTTCGCTTCAAGCTCTGTTTGACTTAAGAGTTTGTGTTAAGAAGTCTGCTGTGGTTCTATTGGACTTTCCTTTCTAAGTGATTTTTTTTTTCCTCTAATAGTTTTTTTGTTGTTGTTGTTTTTCGGTTTTTTTTTTTTTTTTG